>MU185575.1:34344-52867 GCA_016904865.1 Pissodes strobi
ATAAAAAAATGTTTGTCCAGTACGTGTCTGTCTTATCAATTCTATTACAGTGCGATATATTCTGTATGACATTAGTTAAATTTGACCGACCATCATTTACATGTAAATTATTCAGAAATGTTTGAAATAAACAGGTAATTACATGGTATTTTTAACATTGATATATGTAGATATATGATGAACGTTCATTATGGATATGAAATTAAACGCTTTTAAATAGGATAGTGGATAGTATATTGTCGATAGTAGTTGTTATTATTGTTACGGCTAGCCTACACAACCATCCGAACGTTTTTGTGCTACCCTATAAAACTAGCCGCCGCCGTGCCGCTCGCTTCCCTGTCTGTATGACTCATCGCCCGGCCGGTCGCGAAGTTTCAGGATAGCTGGAATTGTCTCGATGGCCTCGTCGAGATCATATAGAGTGGCGTCGGAATACTTCCCGAATATTCGTGATAGATTTAAGATTATATATAAGCAGACCTAAGGCGAATGTTAGTCAGTCGGTTAGTTAGTTCAGTTCAGTTAATCATTGAATGTTGAATAGATATTAGTGGTAAAGTTATAAGACTAGTTTAGTGAGTTAAATTGTATACAGTGGTAGTGAATAAAGAGAGTAGTAGTTGAAAATAGCAAAGTTGTGATTCTGTTAAGAACCCACGGGAAAAACGTAACATTATATTGTTATTAATTTGATTAAGTTTTTTTATTAGCTTTTAAGAACTATTTGAGGATTTATTTTTATATGTAGGTATTTGTAAATATATCGGTAATAGTTCGACAAAACTGCAATTTTGCTAAAAAATAATTTCTTTACCACCCTGTATCATCATCATCAATCAGCCTATTGTCATCCACTGCTGGACGAAGGCCTCCCCCAGTGTCTTCCATCTGTTCCTCTTTTGTGCCTCTCCGATCCAATTCTCTGCAGCTCTTCTGAAATCGTCTGTCCATCGGGTTGGCGGCCGTCCTCTACTGCGCTTGTCAGCGCGCGGTCTCCATTTAAGTATTTTCCTAGTCCATTGGCCGTCCGGCATTCTAGCTATGTGCCCTGCCCATTTCCATTTCTGTTTTGCCACATGCTCGATCACGTCGATCACTCCTGTTCTTCGCCTTATCTCGTCGTTCGTCACGTGATCCCTCAGTGATATCCCAAGCATTGCTCTTTCCATT
The DNA here is from genome assembly GCA_016904865.1 of Pissodes strobi. Lineage (NCBI taxonomy): Eukaryota > Metazoa > Arthropoda > Insecta > Coleoptera > Curculionidae > Pissodes > Pissodes strobi. The sequence continues at coordinate 35,518 of MU185575.1, forward strand.
TTTCTTTGATGTATCTTTAATTTTCTCGTAGATGTAGCTGTTAGAGTTAGAGTCTCTGCACCGTACGTTAGTACCGGCAGAACACACTGGTCATACACTTTCCTTTTCAGGCAGATTGGTATATCACTGTTAAACGTCTCTCTTAGTCTTCCGTAAGCTGCCCATACCATGTTGATTCTTCTGTTCAGTTCCGCTGTTTGGTTATCTCTTGACATCCTAATTTCATGTCCGAGGTAGACATATTTGTCCACTAGTTCGATATCTCCTCTCTCAGTTTTTATGTTTCCGCTTGGCACTAAATTTGTCATATACTTCGTCTTTGATAAATTAATCTGTAATCCGACAACCAAACAGGCTTCTTGGAGTTCTTCTACCATTATTCTTATGTCCTTTAGATTGTCGGAGATCAGGACAATGTCATCAGCATATCTCAGGTTTGTTATTTTTGTACTCATCCCAGTTGAGTCGTTTCATTGCGTATTCTAAGACAGTAATAAATAGTTTGGGTGATAAGGTATCCCCTTGTCTGACTCCTCTTTCAACTGGTATACTGTTGCTTGTTGTGTCCAGCTGTACCTTCATCGTTGCGTTTTTGTAGATGTTATATCTATATTAACCTTGTATATCTGTAGTCCACTCGGCACTTGTCTAGTGATTCCAATACTGCTTGCAAGCTTATCGAGTCAAAAGCTTTGTGGAAGTCTACGAATATTAGGACTAGTGGTCTGTTATATTCAACTGATTTCTCTATTAGGATCTTGAGGCATTGTAGATGGTCATTCGTCCCAAATCCCTTGCGGAAACCGGCTTGTTCAAAAGGTTGATAGAAATCGAGTTTGTTTTGCAATCTCACAGTTATTATCCGTGTAAATAGTTTGAGAAGGTGGCTCAACAGGCTTATGGGTCTATAATTTTCTAAATCTGCTATGTCTCCTTTTTTATGTAGCAGAATGGTGATAGCGTTGTTCCATTTGCTGGGAATTTCTCCGTCGTACAAGCACATATTGAAAAGCTACATAATTCTCCATCTCCTCCCACTTTAATCGAATCGATCACGATATTGTCCTCTCCAGGAGCATTATTCTTTGCTCTCTGGAGTGCAGCTTTGATTTCTTCTTTACTAATCTCGGGTAGGAGTTCTGATCCCTGGTTGACAATCCCTTTCTTTGCAGTTGTACATTCTGGCGTCTGTTCTTCTCTTGTTTCTGCCCTTGGTCTACGTTTGTACAGCTCTCGGTAGAATTCTTCGACTATATCCATTATTTCTTTCTTATTTGTCTTAATATCGCCTTCCTTGTTTTTGATTTTAATTATTTGTCTTTGCCCAATTCCCATTTTTCTGCGCGTCACTTTCATGCTTTTATTACTTTCTATTGTTCGTGTGACTTGTTTTTTACGGTAGGCTCTGGTGTCGTGTCTTATGGCTTTCGATATTTGTTTGTTTATTTCTCTCATTTCTGCGTTGGGGCTCTCCTTCCTCATTTCTCTTCTTTTTTGTATGAGGTACTTAGTAGTTGAGCTGATTTTTTCTTCTTTCTGATGCTTAATTTCATCATTTATCGATTCCATTGTGTCGGTTGGTTTAGGGTTTTTGAGATGGTCAGTGATACATCTTTGGAATTTTTCTATATCTGTTGGGCACATCCATGATTGTCTTGTAGGATTTTTGATCATCTGTATCTTTCGTTTACCTTATCTATTTTGACCGTGGCTCGCACTATCCTATGATCGCTCCACGTATTGAACCTGTTTAGTACCGTAACATTCTGTACTATTCTTTTTTTATCGGCTATTATAAAGTCTATTTCATTTCGAGTAGATCCATCCGGAGCTTCCCATGTCCATCTTCTATTTGTTTTTTATAGAAATGGCTATTCATTTGGAAAAGTCTATTTTGCATCAGAAAACCCAGCAGTAGCTCGCCTCTCTCATTTCTTCCTTCACTTCCAAAGCTTCCTAAACATGTTTCTGATTCGTCCTGCTTTAGCCCAATTTTGGCGTTGAAATCCCCGCACAAAATAGTAAAGTGTGAGTTTTCGTCTGTGAGAGCTAGGGATATATCGTCGTAGAAGACTTCTGCTTCCTCGTCGGGGTGACCTGATGTTGGAGCGTATACTTGTATGATCTTAATTGTGCGTTTGTTTCCTATTTTCAAAATCATATAAGTAACTCTGTTGGATATTTTTTTGATTGATGTTTGCATGGTGGCGTTTATGGACCAGGAATCCTACTCCTCCAATTCAGCTGTTTTCTTCTCCAGTGTAGTAAAAGTTGTGCCCGGATCTTAATGTAATTAGTTGTTCTCCGCGTCTTCTTACCTCACTGAGCCCAATGACGTCCCATTTGATGTTCTCTGCTTCGATCTCCAGTTCGTACAATTTATCATCTGAAAGTAGTGTTCTTGCATTGTAGGTTGCAATCTCGATGGTCGCATAATTATTGGTTTTAGATCTTTCTCTTTTCTTCTTCGTTGTTATCGGGCTTTTGCCTCCCCCAGAATCCGTGAGGCTGACCGATTGATCGGTGTGGGACTGTGGATTGCATATCCTACCCACCTGGGGTCGTATTCCTAACACCCTGTACCCTGTATATAAACAACCTCACCAACACGTCTGGCAAACGTGGTGTTGCAATGCCAATAACCCCCCTACCTTTACACAAACACCCTGTATATGATTTTAAAAACTTTATTTTTATCTTAATAACATGTAAATGGGTCTCTCTAACCGGTTCCGATACGTTGAAATCAATTTTAAAAGATTTGGTTAGTTTGAGTTAGTCGTCCAATCAACTTTCGGATAGTTTCACTTATTCTCAACTTATTTTAGTCATCTGAAGCGGTTTCGATACGTCATAATCAACTTTAATAGATTTTTTGGTTAGTTTGAGTTACTTTCAAATTTCAGTTAGTTTCACTTAGTCTCAACTTATTTTAATCATTATAACCGGTTTCTATAAGTTATAATCAATTTTAATAGATTTGGTTAGTTTGGGTTAGTCGTCAATTCAACTTTAAGTTAGTTTCACTTATTCTCAACTTAGTTGAGTTATTTAAAGCGGTTCCGATACGTTATGATCAATTTTAATAGATTTGGTTAGTTTGGGTTAGTTTCAACTTTCAGTTAGTTTCATTTAGTTTCAACTTATTTTAGTCATTTGAACCGGTTCCGATACGTTATAATCAATCTTAATAGATTTGGGTAGCTTGAGTTAGTAGTCCAATCAACTTTCGGTTAGTTTCACTTATTCTCAACTTATTTTAGTCATTTGAAACAGTTCCGATACGATATAATAAATTTTAATATATTTGGTTAGTTTGGGTTATTCATCGATTCAAATTTCAGTTAGTTTCACTTAGTCTCAACTTATTTTAATCATTTGAAACGGTTTCGATACGTTATTATCAATTTTAATAGATTTGGTTAGTTTGGGTTAGTCGTCCAATCAACTTTCACTTATTCTCAACTTATTTTAGTCATTTGAAGCAGTTACGATACGCTATAAACAATTTTAATAGATTTGGTTAGTTTGGGTTAGTCGTCCAATCAACGATACGAAAATTTCGTAACGCGATACGAAAATTTCGTAACGCGAGACGAAAACATAAACCATATTGTGATGCGACCTTGTCGCCCATGAAACCAAAGAAGTATTCACTTCAAAAAGGTTAGAACGCGACTAATCAGTAAACTCTGAGTTAAACCGTTAAATCCTAAAAGATAACTATTCATAATTCATTTCTAATAAAGTAAATAATAAACATGTAATTAATTACAGGTTTTATCGATGTATAGCATTTCTTTCCCTTCGTTACATTTCTCTCAGTGTATTAAACCTATTATCTGTCAAATATGACAAATTGAACTTAGCAATCCAACTTCAAAGGTGCCGACGGCCATTGTCGCTTCTCTGCGGTTGTTATTCTCGGACAAAACTACAAAAGTAAAGGCCAATAAAGGGAGTGTTTGTTATTTCGCTGTCCGGCCACCAACTACACAAATACCTACTATTTAACCGGACACCGTTTCTATTAGATTTTTTAACTGATTCTGAGACAAATCGCGTAAAGCCTAGTTCTCAGAGCTTCGACTGTCGCCCGCGACAATCCCCACTCCACGCCTTTTCAATGTCGAGCGACAGCTGTCACGTCACGATGATGTCAACCATCTGTCATTTTACACAATATCCCCAATGAAAATTAAGTGAAGTTGATTCAAACCAACTCCAGCGACAACAAACTGGCGACACTGTGGAGGGGGTTAGGGGTTCTGACGTTCCTTGTCTCCTATTGGTCAGAGAGAGTGTAGCTGGCGACAGTCGAAGCTCTGAGAACTAGGCTTAAGACTCGCTCGACCGCTATTAATAATTTACTGAATTTGGTCGTTTTTCATTTATTTACCTCTTAAAATAAGATGTATGCTTTGACATTTTTTAGCAGATTTCATAGGTATCCTTTCGTATATCGTGCGAAAACATATGCACTCCATTTTTGGGATAGACAACCGCTAATTGCTTTAAATGTGGAAGGGTTGCCTACCTAAAAGATTTATATAAAATCACTTTCAGTAAAGTGTGTTACTATAATTTATATAAGAACTTTTGGAGGCCGTCAAGCTTTATTTCACCACTTCTAAAGTTATATATTGTTACCATCCGTTATATAGGATCACCCTCTGGCTGGGTGATATTACGCTTTCCAAGGTATATATCGTTACTACATTCATTCCGTGATGACTGTTTACCAAAAATTAAAAATATTAAAAACGGAGGTTGCAAAAATCCAATATTTAACTTATTTTGTTAACAACTGATCCGAAATAAGTTTACTTGTCCAATGGAGGAGCATATACGATTAGCATTTGTTAGAAAATCAGTGTAGAATAAAATATTGTATATATTTTTTGTAAAAATCGGAACTAAAATGGATTATTACTGGGTATTTTAAGGCATTATATGTTTTTTCGAAGTATCATATCTACTTTTGCAGTTAAAAACCATTCCCATCTAAATTTTAAGTCTGTCTAGTCAAAAATAAATTGCCATCAACTAATACTTTCTAATTTATTCTACATATTTATCTTATATTTGTATCAACCCAAACACTAATCTTATTCCTAACTGTTTTATCGAAATAGAAAAAGATCATAATAAAAATTATATGTGTCTGAGAGAGAGAAATAAACGCCATTATAATAAATGACACTACCGACAGGTGGCCTGATGACAGAATTGACAGAAAGAAGTAACGGACCTTTGGTAACAGCGTTGCCACTGCTACCCCCATCGGGACATTTCTACCCCTCTAGAACAAGTTTTGCCTCCCTACCATCTCGCTAACAAATCTACCCCGATTTTAAAACAATGTGCATAAAAATTAGGTGAGATTTAATCCATAGCAAACGGAGAGCATCTGATCACTTTCAATTTCTGAACACACCATGTAAATAAACAGTCTATTGAGGCAGTGGAAAGGGTGTGTTCCCAGTTATTTTTTTATTAAAAATTAAAATTAGAAGCCGACTGGATGTTGATACAAACATGTTCCAGTATTATTCATACCAAAGAACTAGTGAATAATGAGACTTGTTATACATGGACTCCTTTCCAAAATTTACTAAAAAGAAAGTTTGATAAAAATTAACCACGAGCAATTTTATTTATAAAAAGGTATTTATTTGTTTTCTTTTCGTTTTGACGCTTAAATAAGAATTTGATTCAGAATCATAACTATCACTACTTTCGCAACCAACATTGATAATAAGAGGTTCAACTATAACTTTGACTGTAGTATCCCATCGTCCTCCCCCAGGCTGGAGAACACCAAAGTACAAAGTCTGGGGCCGATCAATGACAGTTTGTGACAAGAGGGGCTGCATTGTATTGGCTGGCAGGAACGTCAAACTGGTGAGAGCAGTTTGATTACGGGGAGTGACGCCCCCACCATTCCGAGTTGCCACGGGATGTGGCCCATCAAATCCCATCGTCCTCCTCCAGGCTGGAGAACACCAAAGTACAAAGTCTGGAGCTGATCACTGGGGCGTGATCCAACAAACCCCATTTTTACCCCTGTCAGACTAGGGACCGCCAAAGGAATGAGTCTGAGGCCGATGCTTCGAGTGGAAGCGGCCCTAGGTGGTAGATGCATAAGCCTACTCGTATCGTCCGGTGAAAGACCACCCCACCAGAATTGGGAAGCGCTAAGTGGTTTTCCCAAATCACGTTCCGCTTCCGCGCTGGTGGTCCCGGGTTTCACAGTAGGAATATATGGACATGATGGTGCTTCCAGGATCAAAATATTCCGGAGGTAAACTCCCCGGCCATTCGGATCTCCGGGCGCTGGGTGGCCCTGGGAGCCCTTCATTCCGCATTTCACAGACAGCAAAGATACCGAACCAATTTAGAATAGATTTCTGCAACATAAGAGGCCTAAATACAAACATAAATTCGGTACACCAACATCTACAAGCAAATAGACCACACATATTAGCCCTTACAGAAACACAAGTATGTTCTACAAAAACAACAGTGAACTACCTCTATCCTGGTTACGACTTACATACCCGATTTAGATATAAGTTCGGAATATGCCTTTTTGTCCGAAGCGACCTTTCATGTCACCGCGAGGAAACACTCGAACCGAACAACCTTGACGTCATGTGGCTCAAGTTCACCGCCAAGGGATTAACCAAGTTTATATGTTGTATCTATCGCCCTCCGAGCGGTAGAGCCTACCAAAGCTTTTTCTCAACACTAGCTACCACCTTTGACTCAATACAGGTCGATCACCCCAGTTCAGAAATGATCGTTCTGGGAGACTTCAATGCCCACAACACCAACTGGCTCAAACATCACAACAAGACCGACAACGAAGGTAGAGAAGCTGAAGCATTTGCCATCAGCTGCGGGCTTACTCAACTTGTAGACGAACCAACTCGAATCTCAGAGAGGGGCGAATTCGCCGCCCTCCTGGATCTTTTTCTGACCACCAATCCTGACCAGTACAAGGTTACAGTTGGTCCGCCATTAGGTACCTCCGACCACAAACTTATTACAACGGTTTGTGAATTGCCACTCATACAGAAGGATCCACCATTGCCTCGCAAAATCTGGCATTACAATTCTGCAAACTGGGACGATCTAAGGCAGTTTTACCTAGATTTTCCTTGGCTCGACGTCTGCTTTGCCACTGACGACCCGTCAGACTGCTGCGAAGAGATCATGCAAGTAATCTCCTCAGGAATGGAAGCATACATCCCAAATTCCATCAAGTTACCATCAAAAGGAAAGCCCTGGTTCGACAAAACATGCGAAAGAGCTGTAGGAAGGAAACAGCAAGCCTATAAGTACTGGCAGCAAAATCAGACCGCTGAAAATCGCAATTATTTTATCGAAGCGAGAAACGAGTGCAAGCGTGTGATCGACGAAACTAAGGACAAACACAATCAAAGGATCAGGAATAAACTTTTGCAATGCCCCAGTGGCTCCAGGAATTTCTGGTCGGTAGCAAAGGCAGTAAGTAACAACTTTACAAAAACGTCTCTCCCACCTTTGACGGACGAACGTGGCATCACGGCGACTACAGCCAAGGAAAAAGCAAACATGCTGCTCGCCAAAATGTTTTCATCGCACTCTACCTTAGACGTGCCCCAAAGCAAGACTCTCCCCACTATACCGAACATCAACACCACCATGGCAGAAGTCAAGTTTTCTCATCGTGATATTCGCAAAATCCTTAAAGAACTAGATACGCAAAAGGCATCAGGACCGGACGGAATACCTGCCATCGTGCTAAAGAACTGCGCCAACGAACTAACACCTGTTTTTTCCAGGCTTTTTTCTCTTTCTTACAGAAAATGGATTTACCCATCCTCTTGGAAAGTCGCTCGAGTGCAACCTGTTCCAAAAAAAGGCAAGAAAACCACGCCCTCAAACTATCGCCCGATTGCCTTGCTTCCAATAATCTCCAAAGTCATGGAACGTGTAGTCAACCAGCAACTACTCAAGTACCTCGAGAGCAACAGAATAATCAGCGATAATCAATACGGCTTTCGCAAAGAGAGATCGACAGGAGATATATTGGCCTATGTCACTCATATATGGAGTAGGGCAATTGAAAACTACGGAGAGTCTCGAGCGATTGCGTTGGATATTTCAAAGGCATTCGACAGAGTTTGGCATGACGGACTGCTCAACAAACTGCCGTCCTTGGGACTGCCCGCCTCTCTCTGCAGCTGGCTGGCCAGTTTCCTTAAGAACCGATCCCTACATGTTGCAGTCGATGGACACATCTCGGACACATTCACCATCAACGCGGGCGTGCCTCAGGGCGCAATACTTTCACCAACTCTGTTCCTCATCTATATTAATGACCTGCTGATCGAAACGAATAATCCTGTTTACAGTTTTGCAGATGACAGTACCCTTGTCTCCCACTTTAGATCAGAAAAACCCTTACAAGCGACTGAGACTCATCACCGCAGACAGGAGCAGATTACAGCAATTAATCAAGACCTGGAGAAAGTTCAAACTTGGGGCGACCGAAATTTGGTCCAGTTCAATGCAGCAAAGACCCAAGCAGCAACGTTTACTAAGAGGGCCAATACAGCGGGCCCTGACATCATTATGGCAGGATCGACCATTCCTTCATCCTCGTCAATCGGGCTGCTGGGTGTCTCGGTCAACAGCAATATGTCATGGCATGACCATGTTGCTAACATCGCAAAATCGGCCTCCCAGAAGCTTGGTGCGCTATTTCGCAACAAAAAACTCTATACACCTCAGCAGTTGCTCTTGCTGTACAAAGCGCAAATAAGACCGTGCTTAGAATATTGCTCACATATCTGGGGTGCCGCACCAAAGCATACCCTAAAGCTGCTGGATTCCATTCAGAAGAGGGCTGTACGTCTCGTCGGCGATCCGGAGTTGACCCGGAATCTGGATAGTCTGGAACATCGCAGACATGTGGCCGAGATGTCTCTGTTTTACAGATACTTTCACGGCAGATGTTCCCAGGATTTGGCCCGCATAATCCCGCCCCTGGCAACTCCTGTCAGGCAGTCCCGTCAGACGGCAGGAGCGCACCAGTTCGTCGTACAACTAGAAACACCTAGAACATCGCTTTACCAGAACTCCTTTGTCTGGCGCACTGCATCACTGTGGAACTCACTTCCAGGACATCTGTTTCCCACTAGTTACAACCTACAAATATTCAAGAACCGTGTCAATCAACATCTTCGCACACACACCGCTCGTCGAGCGCCATAGGATCGACCTTTAGTGTGTGTGCCACTGCCATAAAAAAAAAATCCAAATCCCACATTTTTTGTTTTATGACATGTTCGATACACTTCTGCCAATTATCAGCTGCAACGCTATCAATAACTTCGTTTAACAAACACGCATACACGGTTTTTACCAATGCATGTTCGCCCACAGTTAAATGTCTTTTCACTTCTTTGGAGAGGGGCAAGACTTGTCGAAGCTTCGCCCTGTTCTATTTTACAAATTAATATTTTGAACAAACAATAAAAAAATTCACAGTCCTTCGCAAAGATGCAACTGGGGAGACATTGAAAATGATGAATAAAAACGCAAAAATGTGATTTGCGTTGAAATTCATATAGTTTAAAAAAGTAAAAATACAAACACACGAGTGTTAGTAATATAGGTATATAATTAAAGAAATGCATTTTTAGCAATAATATTAAACATTATCATAATTAAAACAAAAATAAATAAAGAAAAATTAACATATCCTATAAAGACACCGTTTGTTTAAAAACTGACAACAGCAAATTATGTTCCCACGCGTTAACCCATCCAAGTACTAATCACGCCCGACGTTGCTTAACTTCAGTGATCGGACTAGAACTGGCATTTTCAACGCGCTATGGCCGTTACCTGTACATTTTAGCTTGTTCATATAATAAAACCAAAATATTCGCATTTATAATATTAGTTAGGATTCTTAAATAATACGCACTGGCAGCTTCGGAGCGGATTAATTCACTGCGCAAATTCGACACGAAAATCTAATGTCACCAGGAATAATATCAACACATGGACATAGCATATTTACCTTATAATCTTGAGCCGACATCCTTTGATTTGGGGCAGTCAATAACCAGCTTTTTCAAATTTTACTGTTTTAAACGTCTGGACATCTGAATAATACTTCTGACAGTTCGTTTAATTTAAAATAATAGTATGCTTTTTATCGTCTAAAATCCGTTTAAAAACGATTTTAAATGACAAAATTGTATAAAAACCCGAAAATTTGGACTTTTTAGGACGATAGCCGTGGCTTCGGATGAAATTGAGTTTGAAGCGAAAATCAATTTAAATTCAACCGTCCATTAAAAATAAGCTGTGATATGTATCCAAATACACTACGAATACAATATAATCAAAATAATACTCTTGATGGTTCGTTACATTTTAAATATGCTTTTTTTAACGTCTAAAATCCGTTTAAAACGATTTTAAATGGCAAAATTTTATATAGTACTGTCCTAGCGTCTAGAATCGGTTTACACATTTCCGTCCCATTTGCCGAGATTTACCCTCATACCGCCGCGTAAGATGTTTACACATCAAAAACTCAAGGGCATTCAAGATCAAATTATCTCAATGTCATTCAAGGTAAAAGACACCACAAAACAGTGCAAGGACGTTCAAGGTCATACACACTTGGAGCAATCCGAAGGTCATATACGCGACCTTCAACAAAACTCAAGGATATTCAAGATCAAATGTCAAGGACATTCAAGGCGAAATTAGGTCAATTCATTCAAGGTCGAATACACTTAAGACCAATTGGGCGGGGTCTATCTCAAAGTCACGAGGGGGTAAGGGGCAAAAAATTGGAGGGGGGAGAATTGAGGCCGTCTATAGCACTCTACTGTGGATTAATTCATTGCCTACATTCGACACGAAAATCTACAAAGCTTATTCTTTTACCAGCTACTCATCTTGGGCCGACATCCTTTGATTTGGTCAAGTCAATAATAAAATTTTGCAAATTTTAGAAGAGGGCTATGACTCAATATTGTTTTAAACGTCTGGACATTTGAATAATACTTTTGACAGATCATTTAATTTAAAATAATAATATGCTTTTTTATCATCTAAACTCCGTTTAAAAACGATTTTAAAAGACAAAATTGTATAAAAATCCGATCTCTTTAGGATGATAGCCGTGGCTTCGGACGAATTTGTCGTGGATTTTGAAACGAAAATTAATTTTAAATTCAACCGTCCATTGAAAAACCAAACTTTGCAAGTTATAGAAGAGGGTCATTACTGAATATTGTTTTAAAAGTCTGGACATCTGATTAATTAATACTTTTGACGGTTTGTTTAATTTAAAATATGCTATTTTATCGTTTAAGATCCGTTTAAAATCGATTTTAAATGGCAAAATTAAATAAAAATCCTTCACGGACGTCCTGGATTAGCTTGCTCCTCAATGCGACGGCTTATGTCACAATCGGTTTACGCATTTCCGTCCCATTTGTCGAGATTTACCCTCATACCGCCGCGTAAGATGTGTACACATAAAAAATGTGCAGATATGAAAACCGAACAAAATTACCCTTCACTTTTAGATCGGAAAATCTATTAATATATAATTTGCCGTTAATATTTTTAACCTGTTCTGACACTGTTTAGCCCGTCCTGATTATTTCTAGTCACTTTTGGTTAGTCGTTCAAACAAGTTTCCTTTAGTTCCAACTTATTGATGTGTAAACATCTTACGCGGCAGTATGAGGGTAATCTCGGCAAATGGGACGAAAATGTGTAAACCGATTCTAGCCGCTAGGGCGGTATTATATACAATTTTGACATTTAAAATCATTTTAAATGGATTTTAATGATAAAAAAGCATATTTTAATTTAAACGAACAGTCAAAAGTATTATTTATAAATTATATATTCGCAGTGTATTTGGATCCATAGCACAGCTTATTTTTAATTGACCGTTGAATTTAAAATGAATTTTCGCTTCAAAATCCACGACAAATTCGTCAGAAGCCACGGCTATCGTTCTAAAAAAGTCCGAATTTTCGGGTTTTTATACAATTTTGTCATTTAAAATCGTTTTTAAGCGGATTTCAGATGATAAAAGAGCATATTATTATTTTAAATTAAACGAACCATCCAAAGTATTATTCAGATGCCCAGACGCTTAAAACAATATTGAGTCATAGCCCTCTTCTAAAATTTGCAAAATTTGGTTATTGACTTTCCCAAATCTAAGGACGTCGGCCCACGATTACTAGGTAAATAAGCTGTGTCCATATATTGATGTTATTCCTGATGGCATTAGATTATCGTGTCGAATTTGTGCAGTGAATTAATCCACTCCGAAGCTGCCAGTAAGTATTATAAAATAATCCTAACTAATATTACAGATGCGAATTTGTTTGTTTGTTTGTTTCTTAAGCTTTCACGCATAAACTGTTCCGATCATCATGAAATTTTGTAGAGATATTTTCAACAGTATAGTATAGAACATAGGACACTTTTAGCTTTTACCCGAGGCTTCGTTCGCGTTGATTTTTTATTATTTGAAACTTGGTTATTAAGCCTAATTTTTATTCTATGACCAAGCTAAAACGTGCAAGCAATGGCCATAGCATGTTAAAAATGCCAGTTTTCGTCCGATCACGAAGTTAAGAAACGCTCGGGAAAACAACGTGCTGCTGTCGTTTTTTTACAACCGATGTCGTTATAGGATATGTTTACACATCAGAGTCTCGACTACTACCAGACTCGCTCAATTTTTTTAAGTCATTTGAACTGATACGCTATAATCAAATTTAATCTTTTTGGTTAGTTTTGTTTAGCTGCAAAAATTCGGTTCGTTCTGATTAGTTTTAACTTACTTTAATTTTTGCAATCTATTCCGATACGGTTTAGCCAGTTTTGGTGCTTTTGGTTACTTGTGATTACTTTTGGTTAGTCATTCAATCAGCTTTCGGTTAGATTTAGTTTGTTTTAAATTATTTTAGTAATTTGAACCGGTTCCGATACGTTATGGTTAATTTTAGTTAGTCGGCAAAATTCGGTTAATTCAAGTTCGTTTCACCTTATAAGCTTAATATTTTTAATCTGTTCTGATATGTTTTAGCCCATTTTGGTGCTTTTGGTTAGTCGTTCACTTTCGGCTAATTTCAGTTTAGTTATTTGTAGCGGTTCCAAAACGTTATAACCAATTTTAGTGTTTTTGGTTAGTCACCGAAATAAGGTTAGTTTGGATTAGTTTCAACTAACTTCAATATTTTTAATTTTTTCGAAACGTTTTAGCTCGTTTTGGTGCTTTTAGTTACTTTTGGTTAGCTTTGGTTGGTTATTCAATCAATTTTCGGTTACTTTCAGTAAGTTCCAATTTATTTGAGCAATTTGAACCGGTTTCGATACGTTAAAACAATTTAAACGTTTTTGGTTAATAATGTAGGTCGTCGCAAAAATTCGGTTAATTTGGGTTCGTTACTTATTTTATTCTTAATCTGTTCCGATACATCTTAGCCCATTTTGGTTACTCTTGATTAGATTCGGTTCAACATCTTCTGGTTAAGTTTAGTTAGTTTTAATTTATTTTAGTCATTTGAACCGGATCCGATACGTCATATCCAATTTTGATGTTTTTGGTTAACTTTAGTTAGTCGCCAAAATTCGGTTAATTGTTAATTTCAACTTGTTTTAGCTCCTTTTGATGCATTTGGTTACTTTTGGTCCATTTTGGTTAGTCGTTCAATCAACTTTCGGTTAATTTCAGTTAATTTTAATTTATTTTAATCATTTGGACCAGTTCCATATATAACCAATTTTAGGGTTTTTGGCTAGTCACCAAAATTCGGTTAATTTAAGTTAGTTTTAACTTACGTCATTATTTTAAATCTATTTCGATGCATTTTAGCCCGTTTTGGTGCTTTTAGTTACCTACTATTGGTTAGTCGATCAGTCAAGTCTCAGTAAAGTTCAGTTAGTTTTAATATATCTTAGTCATTTGAACCGGTTCCGGTACGTTATAAGCAATTTTAATGTTTTGGTTAGTTTTAGTTAGTCGCCAAAATTCGGCTAATTTGGGTTAATTTTAACTTTCTTCAATATTTTTCGATATGTTTTACCCGTTTTAGTGCTCTTAGTTACTTTTGGTTAGTTTTGATTAGACATTCAATCACCTTTCGATATGTCATAAGCATTTATAATGCTTTTGGTTAGTTTTGGTTAGTCACCTAAATTCGTTTAATTTGGGTAAGTTTTAACTTACTTCAATCTTTTTAATCTATTTCGATATGTTTTAGCCCGTTTTGGTGCTTTTAGTTATTTTTTGATAGTCATTCAATCATCTTTCGGTTACTTCCAGTTAGTTCCAATTTATTTTAGTAATTTGAACCGGTTCCGATACGTTATAAGCAATTTTAATGTTTTTGGTTAGTCACCAAAATTCGGTTAATTTGGGTTAGTTTTAACTTACTTCAATATTTTAAATCTATTTCGATACGTTTTAGCCCGTTTTGGTGCTTTTCGTTAGTTTTGGATAGTCGTTCAATACACTTTCGGTTAGTTTCAGTTAGTTCCAATTTATTTTAGTCATTAGAACTGATTCCGGTACGTTACAATCAATTTAAGTTTAAGTAAACAAGCTAACACGATCTCTCACGCGTACGACGTTATGTGTGGCAAATGTAGCATGCACTTTTTCATGATTTGATGCCCTATTTAGTAAAACAGAAACATTTTCAATGTTAAAATAAAACGATAACCTAAACCCGCAAGCGCGACTATGCAACAGATCTCTCACAGGGTACATGCTCGTTTACTGTTGCAACGTTGCGACCTCTGCCCGACGGTTGTAAAATATCAGTACATTTACGACCGTCGATCGCGAACCTCTGTTAAAATACAGTTGCCTCAAATGCTCCGCGTAACGCGCGTATACGGGTCACAATGAATTTGGCAGCGGTGCACGATTTGTGCCGGAACGCTGTGTCCGCATTTAGAACAAGCGGCATTTTGCGAGCATTTCATACCAGATTTATTGTTAAATATTACTTTAAGCCGCTCACGTTGGTCTGTTTTCGAACTGGTGACTGACGTCACTGACTATTATTTCCGTCTCAAGGTATAACAGCTGAGAAGCAATTATTAAGCGTTTCCAAATTATGGATACTTTTCATACAGGAATTAATAATCTCCGAATCGTTATACTTCTATGTACTTTTGCCTTATCCGGGTTTGTTTAAATTCAAATACAAAAAACTCGTAAAAAATATTATCCATTCTTTATTAATTAAAAAAGAACAGTAATTTTATAAGAAATAAATCCGGCCGATGTAACCATCCTCTCTAGTTTATAATTCTTGGATATTAACAGCATGACCTATAACTAGCACCCTCTGGGAGAAGTTTAAAAACTTTCGGGAAATTCATATTTCTTGATCTCGAAAGTTGGTCCATTTTAAATTCGATACGTTTAACCGTTTTTAAATCATTGGGTATTTTCAAAAATAAATGTTCACTTCAAGCGCAATGTATGAAATATTTCACGGTCATTATTGGCTGAAACGGTCTATCATGAGCTCTGAAATTAGACAGGATGACCCAGAACTAATGGGACATAGAGAAAGTGGAGGAGTCTAATTTAAATGTAATCGTCAATTTTATAGAATTTCTCACAAATTTTTCTTCTGTGGAGGCGTGCATATCAGTAAAACTAACTTAATAACAATTTCAATAGTTGGATATGGTATTTTTTTTGCAGTAACCCTATGTTCACGCGAGTTGAGCATACACCTAATTAAAAAAAGATCACCAATAATTACAATTTTCAAATGTGTCATTTTTTTTAGAAGTAATCTACATATTGGGTTAACTGAAATTTGACATTAGGACAAATAGACGAAGAAATGAAAACACACCGTTATGTGCTAGTTAGACAACATTTATTTAAGTTTAACACAAAGTTTGGTTTAAGCCAATATTTATATTTGGTAGGGAGTAATTGGCAAAACTTTGGAATAAGTTGCGCAATTAAATAGTTAGTTAACTTTAAACAGATTAAACTCTTAAACTATGAAAATAAATTAAAACATACACAACACGAATCTAAATAAGTAAAACAGCCTAGAAAGAAAACCGCCACTACTAGTCACATCCCTGTCGATAATCCTTATAAAAACCTATAAAAACTACGAATAATTATCAGGATGTTTTATAACAATGTAAAAATAGATAATTGTATGAGTTTCTAGTAAAATTTTATAAAAATATAGTTTTTAAAAGCTAATAGTTTTAGATTTTACCATGTTTTATAACAGTTTAAGAACCAAACTAATTTTCTGGGATATGAAATGATGCCACCAAAAAATAAGTAAAGCGTATATATAACTTTAACTGATTGGATTTTATGCATTTTATAAAGGGATAATATTTTTTAAAATCGACAAGGATGTTGCATTGGCTCACTTTATTTCTTATAGATCAGGTTAAAAATTAACAATTATTTTGAAAAATATTAAACTCATACCAATTAAAAAATTTTATGGGCAAAAATGATACCAAAGCTCTATAGAAGATCATAAAAGATCATTAAATCTTACACAATATATTATGATTACTGGTACTAAGTATATCATTGTATCTCCTATAGAGTGAATGCATGAATCAAATTAATATTGCAAGTCATGTTAAAAAAATAGTGCTTTACCAAATTTGCAATTTAATTATGCAATATAAACCTCCAAAATTAATAAAAAGGGACGCGCATTGCGCAAATATAATATATTAACAAGCAGCCTTTCTATAGAATATGAGATGACAATATAAACGAAGCGCCTTAATATAATATCAGAAAAACATAAAGATACTTCTAAAGTTTCATCAAGTAAATATATATGTTTCTTACTCATTTAATATAACAAAATAAAACTATCTCCTCGTAATGACAACAACGTTTCTTTATTATCTACTTTAATCTGCCTTTTGGTTGTAAATCACGGCTGATTCATAGTCCTCTTTGGTTTGATCTTTGTCGCCCCAACCCCAAATTTCGTGACTGCCGTCTCCGGTTCTATCTACCCTCTTTTTGATCATTTCTTTTGAGACTGTTTTCAGATCATATGCCCATCCTATTTTTGCGAACATATTGATGATTACCAAAGACAAATTAATCCTTCCAAATTCGGCCGCCTTGTAATCCCATGGGAAGGTGTGGTGGTAGTTGTGCCAACCTTCGCCGATGGCGAAGATAGAGACAAAACGGTTTTCGGTCGGGTTGATATGCCTATAAAGGAGATGCTTCTTATAATAGAATGAAAACAACTAGCTTTGAGCGTTAAAATCG
>MU185575.1:52877-109296 GCA_016904865.1 Pissodes strobi
CAATCTAATAACGCGCGACTGTCTGAAAAAAATGTTATATAAATTTGATTGTGTAGAATAGTAGAGTGTTAATTATAATTTACTTCGCGTTGTGTGGGCACCTCGGGGTTACAAGCTGAAATTTTCACAGAATGAAGGTTTTATTATATTAATTCAAAATCCCAACGTAATAAAAAATCAGAACGGGCAAAAGGGCAGTGTACCTAAAATCCAGATTATTCTATGAACGTATAGAATATTAATTTATGAATGTTTTCGTATAAGATTCATCAACATTTTTGTACGAATTATATTTTTTATCATTGCATGAAATATGCTGAATACATTGGTCCTTATGGCAAAATAAATCTAAAAATTGAAATATCTTCGTTCGAACCTGGGCAAAATCTGATTGAAATATACTCATTTTTTTATTCACCTCGCATTCTCTCCGAAATGAAGGCTCAAATCAAAAAAACATTATTCTTGTAAAAAGTTTGCCCCAATTATCTAGAATACCTACATAGGTTTAAGAGAATATTTTTTTTTGTCAAATGGTAATGAAAATATAGAATTAAATGTAAAAAAGTAATTTTCTTCTGGCCGCAACGGCCCGCTCTCGCGCTGGTCGAGTACTCACGCATCTCACTTTTCATAGCTCCCTCTCTCTTCTCGCCTATTGTACAGGGTGTTCCATTTTCGTGTGTTTTACGGGATTTCTCGCTTATGAGTAGAGATACAAGGATGCGGTTTTCGCAATAGTTGGCTACTTTTTTGTGAATCTAAAAATGCCACATACAGATTTTTCCTAGCCCTCTTAGTTTCTAAGACAGGGCGAAATTGAAAACGTTGCTTTTTTGGACCCCCCTTCGTATCTCAGTTATTGTTTATTTTATCGGAAAGGTAAAAAATGTTTCTTATGCATTTTTTTACGTAGATTCCAGTGGTGTAGTTAGTTTTTTTTTTCAAGTTTTTCAGTTTCTGAGATATTGACTAAAGTTGTTTTTTCTTAAATGGAACACCCTGTATATTATTTTTTTTGTATTAACTACCTCGTTGTGAGCTTTCTAAAAATATAATATACAGTGTGTCCAAAAAAGTATGCAACATATGGGAAACTTCTTTATTATTGGATTCTCAGAAAAATTTATTCTTCATAAAAGTTGGTGCTTGCCCTAAAACAGTAAAC
The DNA here is from genome assembly GCA_016904865.1 of Pissodes strobi. Taxonomy (NCBI): domain Eukaryota; kingdom Metazoa; phylum Arthropoda; class Insecta; order Coleoptera; family Curculionidae; genus Pissodes; species Pissodes strobi. The sequence continues at coordinate 54,046 of MU185575.1, forward strand.
GAGTATTTCAAATTTTACGTACTGCTTTTAGTGCGGACGCAAATATCATTTTTCCGAAATCGCGTCAAGAGTAAAGTACCTTAATTTATAAAGATACAGCAAAATCTTATAAGGAAAAGTTCTTCCAAATTAAAAAAGTAATCTAAATCTGAAATTTGAGTTAAGTACATCAATTTTTAATTTCCTTTTTTTTTCTCGATTTTTTTTCTCAATCGTTACGCCATCGGTGAATGCTTTCTTCTTTTGTTATTAGTATCCTGGCCAAGCAACTTCAAAATTTATTTAAAGTAGACATTAGTTACATAGTTGCATAACGTTTCAGTTTTTACAGAGATAAAAGCCAGTTTAGGTATCAGTGTGTTGCAAATACATTTAAACAATTTTGGTCCAAAATAATTGTCCACAATAATTATTACAAAATACAATTGGAATGACTGGCTCAATAATAATTAATTTCACATGTCAGAGCGAAGTAAAATTATTGCTATTTATTTGTTTTTATTCCAAATGCATGGCCTACTCCTCAAGACCAGATATTTTATATGGCTTTTTAGGATACTTGGGCATATTTTACTCATAGGGTGCAAAAGATAAATAAATTATTAGTTGTTTTACATGAAATGAAAAGAGTTGGGTCTATTCATGATTTTGAGTGGAAAAAATTTTGAATCAAAAGTGTTTAAATGTGTTTGCAACACACTGATACCTTAACTGGCTATTATCTCTGGAAAAACTGCAACATTATGCAACTATGTAACTAATTTCTATCTTAAATAAATTTTGAAGTCACTTGGCCAGTATACTAATAACAAAAGAACAAAATATTCTCCAGTGGCGTGACGTTTAAGAAAAAATCGAGAAAAAAAAGAAGAATTAAAAGTTGATGTACTTAACTCAAATTTCATATTTAGATTACTTTTTTAATTTGGAAGAACTTTTCTTTATAAGATTTTGCTGTATCTTTATAAATTAAGGTACTTTACTCTTCACGCGATTTTGGAAAAATGACATTTGCGCCCGCACTAAAAGCAGTACGGAAAATTTGAAATACACATTTATTGTTTTAGGGCAAGCACCAACTTTTATCAAGAATAAAATTTTCTGAGAAACCAATAATAAAAAAGTTTCCCATATGTTGCATACTTTTTTGGACACACTGTAGTCTATACTTATTTTCAAAAATAAAATTAAAAAATTCATTTTTTACTTTTTAAGATGTGTTTTATGGGGTTCCTCGCTTATGAATGGAGATAAAAAGATTACGGTTTGCGCAATAGTCTGATACTTTTTGATGAAATGAAAGATGCCATAATTACATTTTACTAAATGAAACACTTTGTATTCCATGCAAAATTGAATCCAAAAGAACATCCTATAAAAGCATAACAGAGCGCTGTCGGCCTAAGCCATCATCAGTGTTACTTGTCATTGGACCTGAAGAGCATATCAACGAAGAGTAAACAAACAACACCAACAAACAACGGTCAAATCACAATTAAAAAGTCAAAAGTCACATTTTAAAAAGAAACATAATTAAAAGGACAATTCCCAAACCACGCTTTTCGTTCCACGGAACGGAAAATCTATATAAAACCGTTTTTGCATTTACAATAACTTTTTAAATAATCGAGATACAGGGGGCGCTTGAAAACGACAAATTTTCAAAATCACCCCGTAGCTCAGAAACTAAGAGAGCCACGAGAAATGTAAATATGGCATCTTTCATTTCATCAAAAAGTAGCAAACTATTGCGCAAACCATCTTTTTATCTCCACTCATAAGCGAGGAACCCCATAAAACACATGTTAAAAAAAAATAAAAAAATATTTTTTTATTTTATTTATGGTAATAAGTATAGACTATATTATATTTTTAGAAAGCCCACAACGAGGTAGTTAATATAAAAAATAATATACAGAGTGTTCCATTTAAGAAAAAACAACTTTAGTCAATATCTCAAAAACTGACAAACTTGAAAAAATCTAACTACACCACTGGAATCTACGTAAAAAATGCATAAGAAAAATTTTTTACCTTTTCGATAAGTCAAACAAAAACTGATATACGAGGGGGTTCCAAAAATGCAACGTTCTCAATTTCGCCCTGTATCTTAGAAACTAAGAGGGCTAGGAAAAAACTGTATGTGGCATTTTTAGTTTCACAAAAAAAGTAGCCAACTATTGCGAAAACCGCATCCTGGTATCTCTACTCATAAGCGAGAAACCCCGTAAAACACGCGAAAATGGAACACCCTGTACAATACAATAAGCGTTTTTACACATTACGGGTTAGAATACTAATAATAGCTAATTAAATTAAAAATATAAGATCATTATTTGAATAAAGTCAATGACGACGTTTTCGGTTATATTGAAATTTATTTTTACGCTGCTAGGTAATAAAGAAGTAGAAAAAAATCAACTAGCTTTTATTCAGAATAAAAAAACTCAAAATGTAAAAAAAATCTTTATAATAACAAAATCTATTTATCTTCAGTGTCTGTATCTTCTTCAGGAATAGACACAATGACTTCAATATTGACTTCCAGTAATATTTTTGCATCATCCTATGCAACCTATTTAATTTCTTCTACATGTATAGGGTTATCATTTATATTTCGCCACCTTATACAGGGTTTATTTTTGCAGATAGAAAAAAATACTAAATACAAAAGTTGTATGTATTTCAGGGAACTTCCTAGAAAAAATAATTTTGAATGTACAAGGTGTGTCAGAAACAAGTGGCATACCAAATTTTGATTGTTTTAAATGCAACACCCGGTATATCTTTGAAAATTTAGATTCTCCCCATTATTCTCTTTTCAAAAATGTATAATATGTCTATACTTGCAGTGATAGTTTTTGAGCTGTTCGACTTCAAAATCGTCCCTTATCTGAAATTCAACATAATTATTACCCTAGCTAATTGACGTAAAATCGTGTCTAAGCTATCTTGGAGGTACTGACATTATTACTGTCGTTTAACAGCAATAAAATGGGCTACTAAATATAATACGATTATCCTATGTCAATAATGGAAACCGTGCCCACACTCAAAATGAGTATCATAGGTAATTTCGCGGTAGAACCGTCCGTCCCAACACGAAGCATAATAGGATATATAGTAAACAAATTTGAAGAAACCAAAAGTTTAAATAGAAAAAGAAGAACTATAAATCCAAACGAAAACTTTGATTTAAGTCTGTTGCTATTCTCTACAGGTAATAATTATTACTTTTTCTATACTTAGTACTATATCTGGTTCATTTTGTTGCAGAAAATCCTGAAACGTCTATTTCTGATGCAGTGACTTATTTTCAAAAATCATTCGAAAAAATTCAACAAACTCTTCATCGTTATAATTATCATCCAGCGAGTTAGAAGAAGGAGGAAGACTTTTCTCCACAAATGAAAATGCCAATCTTTAGTTCAAGAGTTATGCATTTCATCATCACACTCTAAAATATATTTTTGTATAAGAGAAATACATTAAAATAACAAAAGTACGTTAAAATTACAATAAAAGTCAAAATTATAAAAAGAATTTTAAAAAACTCACCACACACTACTTAGCTACAAAGTTGTATGTTTACATAGCAAATAATGACAAAGGAAATAAATAAATTAACAAACTGGTACACGTCGCGACATCCAGTAAACACAGTTAAAACTAAGGTTTTTAAACAGTGAATTAAAAAGAAGGAATATATAACGGTGAATGCGGAACATGCTCGAATTATCAATGATTGTAGACAGAGTACTATAGTAGTAATACCCCGTATTTGGTGGAAATAAAAATACTCTAGGGCAGATTAGTTAAGAAAAGGGTAAGTTTAGAAAGGGGGGGGGGGGAGAGGGATAAGGGTGAGAAATTAGTATTTGTCAAGGAGAGTATTAATTATTTATTTATTGGAATTTGGAAGGCTGTGTGGACTTAAGGAGTTAAAAAATAAATTACTATCAAACTTAGTCTGTTTATTAACACAAACATAATCTGGTGATTTTATGGCCTTGTTAATTTCAAGGATTTCTATAAGGTCCAACTTTAAGCCTTTCTGGCAAACATGAAGAACTTCTGCGTCTGCCTCCGGTACGAATCTATGTCTGGCCTCGATAATATGGTTAGCGAATGGAGAAGAAGTATTAGTAATAAACTTATTTAAGTTATTTTCAATTAGTTTAGTACGTTCTTTTAACCTTGTTTCAATTCTCCTTCCGCTTTGTCCAATGTAGCACACCTTAAAGTCAGGATGAGAACATTTGAGTCTGTAAACGCCTGATCTGTGGGTGGTTGGAATATTATCTTTGGTGCTAACCAGGTGTTTAGATAAGTTGTTTGAAGTACGATAGCACACACACAATTGTTTATCCGAATCTCTCAAAAAGCTCTCAGCAACTTGATTGGATAATTTATCAAAATATGTAATACTTTTTTATACTGTTACTTTATTATCTTTACATAAAAGTTTTTTGTTTAACGATTTATTGAGGTGTTTAAAATAAATTTTATTATTGACATTATCAGGATATCCGTTGCTTTTAGAAATTTGAAATATAGTTTTTAATTCTTTTTGAAAGTCATTGGGGGAAAGAGAAATATTAAAAAGTCTGTGAAAAAGTTAATTAAATGCTGAGAATTTTTGGTTAAAGGGATGGTTAGAAGAAAAAGGGATAACATTGTCAGTTGCTGAAGGCTTTCTATAGTATTCAAACTCCAATGAATGTGTACAAGATTTCTTAATCAATAGATCTAAAAAGGGTAGACCTTCATTTTCTTTTTCATAGGTAAATAATGCACTCATGAATGGAATTAAGGTTTTTTTTTTAAAATCCTGTAGATTGTTTTCGGAACCAGTAAAAATAGTGAAAACGTCGTCCACGTACCTAAACCAACATGTAACAAAACTTTTATATAAGTTGCTTTCTGAGATGTTCTTTTCAATATAAGACATGAAAACTTCTGCAAGAAAAGGTGACAGATTAGAACCCATGGCTAGACCTGACTTCTGAGCATAGAACTTTTCGCTAATTTGAAAAAAGTTTTGTTTTAATACAATATCTGTAAGGGAACAAATTTCTAAAATAATATGGGTAGGTAGATTTGAATTTAAGAACAATAAATGTCGTATATGGGATAAACATTCACCAGGGGGATGCTTGGAAATAGATTGGAAACGTCAAAGGATACACGGAAGGAGTTTGGAGGAATAATAATATTAGACAAGTTCTGTGTCAGCTGAAAAGAGTTTTTAATAGAAAAAGGGTTAGAAAAGCAGGTTAATTGGGGTAAAAATCGATGTTAGCCAGGAAGAAAGTTTTGATGCGGGCGAATCTATATAAGAAACTACAGGTCTAATAGGACAGTTTTCCTTATGAATCTTAGGAAGGCAATAAAGTAGAGGAGTTACGGGATTCATGGGAATAAGTTTATAAGGTTCAAAAGTGGCACTACAAATTTTAAATAGTTGTTTAATATGATAAACGTATCTAAGAGTTGGGTTATTAGATAAAATTTTAAAATCATCCGAGTTCAAGAATTCATTAGTTTTCCTGTAATAGTCTGATTTGGGCATAATTACGATACAATTCCCTTTATCAGCCTTAGTTAATATGAGGTCGTTTTCCTGTATTTTAATTTTAAGATCTTTAAGTTTCTTGTTATGTTTAAACGAATCATCCTGCCGGAGTAGGTCATGGGTTGATTTTTTGGAGGATATTTTAGAGTCTGATGATGATGAGTGAACTCATCGAAATGCATAACTCTTGAACTAAAGATTGGCATTTTCATTTGTGGAGAAAAGTCTTCCCCCTTCTTCTAACCCGCTATAATAGCAACTCCACTTCAAGAATGGACTTCTACTTACAAATTATCATCCATATAAATGTCTACCGGTTCATGGTCTAACTGATGAACATACACGACAAAGATTAATTCTTTGTCAAGAAATTTTAAGAATGCGTTTGTTAAATCCACTTTTTTTAAACAATGTAATTTTTACAGATGAAGCCATTTTTACTACTAGTGGTATGTAATCGTCGTAATAAACATTTCTGGACGATAAACAATCCTCACAAAATTTAAGTAATCAAAATTCAAGGACGACAAAGTTTAAATGTTTGGTGTGGCATTGTACAATATTTTTCAGTGGAAGTCTTACTGGTGTCAGATATCTACAATATCTGGAAAATGATATAGAACAGCAGTTAGATAATATTCCTTTAACCCAGAGATTTTCATTAATTTGGCAACAGGATGGCGCTCCAGTGCACAATGATTTAAATGTCACTCCATTTTTGAATCGGAATTATGATATGTGGATTGGACGAAATGGACATATAAGTTGGCCAGCAAACAGTCCAGATCTGACGCCGCTTGACATATTTCTATTGGGTTAGCTTAAAAACAAAGTTTACTACAATAGGCACGAAAATACAGCTGTATTGGAACAGAGAATTAGGGAAGAAATTGTAATATTAAACGAAAATCACCCCAACCAAGGAGGACATGTGGAGAGAATTAGAATTTATGGGTTTTATTTTTATTTATCGTTTTTCCTTTTTTTATAGTTTCACTTAGTATTTATCGTTCATAATAAAATATTTTCTTACTTTATAATCATAATAATAATTTTCTACAGTAACATCATAATGAGAAATAATATAAATAAATAAATAACAAAATATTATTCAGATAAGGGGCAATTTTGAAGTCGAATAGCTCAGAAACTACCGCTACAAGTATAGACATATTATACATTTTTGAAACGAGAATAATGAGAATCTAAATATTCAAAAATATACCGGGCGTTCCCTTTAAAAAAATCAAAATTTGGTACTCTACTAGTTTCTGACTTACCCTGCATATTCAAAAATAATTTTTTCTAGGAAGATATCATGAACGGCCACATATCGCACCGAATTTCCTCTTCCACATTTCGCCCAAATTCTTTAGAAATATATATTTTTAAAATGTACCAGAAGTACAAGAACATCAGTGTCATTGGAGTCCACTATGCATCTCAAATACACACAATGTTTAGCAGAGAGTATATGCAACAAAATCCTAGTATCAGCTTCTTCGTGACTAGAGGATAGTAATTTGTTGTCAATTGGTTCGCAATTTGTTCTTATCAAAAATATTGGTAAATCCCCACCATAGTTGCGAACTTGAAATTCGTTTTATGAGAGTGCTCGTTCAGATAAAAAGTTCGTTAACTGTTTTTTTATTAAAAATCCCTCATTTATCCCCAATTTTGACAACACTTCCAGCACTTCCTTCGGTTGTAAAAGTACTTATTTCATGTGGGTGTAAAAAAGGTAAATTATTATTAGACTTAATAGGTACATAATTAAAATGCCTAAAAGCGTTTATTGTATTGTAAAATGGGCGAAAGAGGAGGGAGCTATGGAGAAAAGTGAGATGCCAGAGTACTCGAGCAGCGCGAGCTCGGACGGTCGCGGCTAGAAGAAAATTACCTTTTTTACATTTACTTCTATTTTTCCATTACCATTTGAGAAAAAAAAATTACTTTTGCGCCTATGTATTCTAGATACTTATGGCAAACTATTTGCAACAATAAACATTTTTTATTTGAGCCTTCATTTCGGAGAGAATGCGAGGTGAATACAAAAATGAGTATATTTCAATCAGATTTTACCCAGGTTCGAAGGGGGATATTTAAATTTTTTTATTTACTTTGTCGTAAGGGCCAATGTAATCCGCATATTTCAAGCAATGATAAAAAATTTAATTAGTGCAAAAATGTACATGAATTTTATATGAGAACATCCATAAATTAATATTCTCGACGGAAGGATTTTGAATTAATTCTGTTCTGTAAAAATTTCAGCTTGTAACCCCGAAATGCCCACACAAATCATTTATAGAAGGCTTTTACTGCGTTGGGCACTCTACTAGAATAAATAAATTTGAGGTTTCATTACTGAGAATTTGAGCGTTAAAAATGCAAAATAATTTTTTTATAAAACTCTTAGATTCACATGAACATTAAAGATTCTAAATAATTCTAAGTGAAAAATGTTTCCGATTTGCCAAGAAATTAACAGTTTGAACATTAAACTGACACAAACGCTTGAAAAAATAAAACTACTTACTTATCATATGGTTTCGATCCCCACATGTGGGCCGCCGAGTTGACCAACCAGGTGGAGTGAAGGCTGAAAACATATCGGAATATGTTCAGGCAGTAAGCGTTCATGAGGGTCTCGTTCCAAAGGAGCATGGGAATTACGGTGGGTAAAATGAAGCAACCGACGGGCATAAGCATCATGAAATATTTGTGCTGCAACCTGAAAAAAACACAACACATAATCATTTAATTATAGACTATCAATCCAACTTGGTTAAATGTAAATATAATTTTGGTTAAGCCCCTTCAACAGAACACCGTGTGCGTGTGTGTATTATACAGGATGGACCAAATTATAATCGCGATCCGAATCATATACAATGTGGGGTTGAGGGATTCGTGCAGGCCTGTCTTTTTGAGAAGTGGAATTATGACACTACCTTGTCTGTTTATTCTGGAAAGTGTATGCTTCGTTTTTAGAAAGTATAGACATCTGGTTGTGCAAGGAGAGCATCTTACTTGACAATCACAAAATATTCCCTTACCAAATTCAAATTCAAAAAATTTTATTTGCCATTTAAGAGTACAGCTATTACAGTATATTACCAGTTATAATTAAATAAAAAAAGAAGACAAATAAGAACTATTACGCGATTTAAAAACCGATACACAAGTATGTACATACACATACCCGTGTTGAATAGCCCTTTACCAAAAAATAATTTGTGTTTATAATAATAAATTAATTTATAAATATACAATAAACACTTTTGACGGCGTAAGAATAAGAGGGAGGCAGCGCAGCAGGGGCGAGATGCAGTATCGGGGATGGGTCGATCAAGGCTTAAAAATGAAAAAATATTAAGGATTGATAATCGGTTTATGCGCACGCAGACAAACGAAAAATAGATTACCAGAGAGAAAACTAAGTAAATGAACAATGAATATTTTACCGTTTAGGGTCAGACTGGTGAAGTTAACGCCTTTGTTCCTCAAGAAGCAAAGACTTAATATAGCGGTTGAACTTATACGGTGTAAAGCATTTTACATCATTTGGAAGACCATTCCACATACTTGTTGCGACATAGCTAAAAGACCTTTGGAAGACAGCTGAGCTGTGCAATAAAATGACAAAATCATCCCTGTTCCTAGTAAAATAAGTGTGATTTCGTCGGTTAAAAAGTGCCCTTAAATATGAAGGCTCTCCAGTCTTTAAGACTCTATAAATTAAAGAGAAAATATGACATTTTCGCCTATTAGCCATAGATAAAATTGAATTGGTGTTTAAATCGGGTGTAATATGGTTTCTAAAGCTAATATTAAAGGAGAAACGCAGACACCTATTTTGTAGTTTCTGTATGGATTTAGCAAGGCTTAATGTAAGTGAATTATGATAAACGATATCCCCATAGTCGAATAATGATAAAACAAGTGAATTGCAGAGAAAATATTTTATTTTGGAGGGTAAGTATTTTTTTAAACTGTGCAATTTATTTAACCGGGAATAGGCGATGCCAAGTTTATGTTTAATATGCTTTTGAAATGAAAGAGTATTGTCAAAGTAGATCCCTAGGCTCTTGGCCTCCGAGACTACTGGCAACGAAATATTATTTATTTGAATATTAATAGTTTCAGAGATATTATTAATTTCCAAAAAGAATAATAGATGATTTGCTGGGATTGAGTTTAAGGTTATGGTCATGAGCATACTTATTAATTTTATTAAGATCTTCATTAAAATTTTGCTGAAATTCTGGTAGATTATTAAAAGTGAATGACAAATAAATTTGAGAGTCATCAGCATATTGCTGAATTTTGGAGTATGTTAGGGTATTATGCATATCTGCTACGTATATAGAAAAGAGTAGTGGGCCTAATATAGACCCTTGAGGGACTCCAGCGCTCACACGTAAGAAGACCGACTTAGACTTTTGGCCATCATTCTCCAGTACTACACAGTGCGCTCGATTTTCTAGGTATGATTGAAAAAAAAATAATACAAGACTCTGACAGTCCAAAAAATCTTAATTTAGCCAGCAACATTTGGTGATTAATCGTGTCAAACGCCTTGCTAAAGTCCAATAGGCCCAAGCATGTCGCTTCTCCCTTATCTTGATTTAGTCTAATATCATTAACCAGTTTTATGAGACATGTGGTGGTGCTAAAATTCTTTCGAAAGCCTGACTGACAATCAGGAATAACTAGCTGTGTTTCAAAATAGGCTGTTAACTGATAGGATACATGTTTTTCTAAAATCTTTGAAACTGCCGGTAAAATGCTAATTGGCCTGAGATCTTTATAATTTTCTGGAATATTTACTTTGGGCAGAGGTTTTATATTAGCTAACTTCCATAGATCTGGGTAAGCACTCTCCAAAATGCATGTATTTATAATATGAATCAATGGTTTCTTGCAAAAAGGAAAACACAGTTTCAAATCTTTTATAGAAATATCATCCTCACCAATAGCATTTGTTTTAAGAGAATTTAGAATGTCAATTAAAGATATTTCGTCTATCAACTGGAGCGTAAAATTATCTCTTATAAGACTAAAAGAATTTTGGTTGTAAAATTCCAGTTTTTCAACTGAGGAAGTATCCGTTACATTATTACAATCAGAGAAATACTTGTTAATTTTTGTTGCATCTGCAAGTTGTAAAGGAATGTCTAATTTTGAATTATAAGTTATGTTAAGTTTTTTTGCGCTTGTCCAAAAATCTTTGCCTGTTTTGGCAGAAAATGAGTTAAAAAATGCAATGTTTTCTCGAGCGAGAGCGTGTTTCGTGTAGTTTCGTAGCTGTCGATAATATTGAAGGCGGGTTTCGGTTTTATTTTTTATATACTTACGATAAGCTTTGTCACGCAATTTCATTAAAATTTTAATATTCGGTGTTATCCATGGTGGATATTGCCTTTCCTTAATTTTCCTCCGCTGCAAAGGCACGTGCTTATTAATGAGATGCAAAATATTTGAGTTAAACAACTTTAGTTTTTCATTAATATTTGCCGTGCGATAGATCAAGTCCCATGGTAATATAGACGCAACGTACTCTAGTTCATTATAGACAACCCCATTATAATTTCTACATTCCACAACAACATCCCTGACTTCAATATGCAAATCGAAAATACTGTATATCAAGCAATGATCGGACAATGATTCGGAAATTGGTACTGACTTGCTATAAACCGGAGTAAGGCTATTGCTAGATGCAATATCAATTAGTGAACCTGGACCATTATATAACCGGGTACGACTAGTAATGTGTTGGTCAACGTTAAAAGAATTAAATAAAGTAAGAAGCTTTGATTTGGAAATACTGTCTTGTAGCAGGTCTATATTTAAATCCCCTGTAATTATTACGTAGTCATAAAATGGTACTGACGAACTCATAACATCCTCCAAGCAATCCAGAAAGTTTCCAACATCTGAGGAGGGTGGCCTGTACACTGAAGCGAAAAAAAAATGTTTTGTTTTTATAATGAAACTTAATGCATATAATCTCACAAGCATCACTCGAGACTCCTATATCAACTAATTGAAACTGGATATGTCTTTGAATATAAATTCCAACCCCTCCACCCGTTACCAATACCCAGTAATGATCAAATAAAAAGATCATTTATTTACGATGCAAAGAAAATTTATAACCACTTACCGTTAAATTTGCGAAACTTACAAGACTTAAAGAAATTTCAAAGTACATGTAAAAAACTTTTAGTTGGCAAAGCATATTATAATATTGAGGTATATTTAGTGATCATCTTATATTGAGTTAATATTGTATTACCTTGTAATGTGGAGTCTTGTTAGGCTAAGTATTGAGTATTGCTATGTTATTGTGAATACTTCCATTATTTTCGAATGCTTATATGTACATACAGATATTTTATAGGATTTTAGATTTTATATTTGTGTATTTTTTTTTCACTCAGTCTTAACCAAATATTTACTTCTTTTTTATTTTTTTTACTGCTTTGTCAATAAGATTTGTTGGATCTTCGATAATAAAGTATGTTTGAATTTATATTTATTGAGGTTTTATCTCAAAATAACAGAAATATTCCCAACACTTTAGATGTTGTTTAATTTTTAAGAGTGACATTTCCTAACACACATTAAATACACGTTTTTCAACTTTTTGTGGATGGACTTGGTATCAAAAAGAAAACACCACATGTAAAGGCTATAGAAATAACGAAAAAAGATAAATAAATAGGTAATAAAAAACAACTCTGTTTTAATCTAATCCAAAAAAAAAATCAATATTTTCAAACTGTCCTACAAATAATGACAGTAACTGTATAATTTTAACATAGAACCTCAAAAATTTTAATTTCTAATCATCAGATTGCTTCAGTTTTAAAATAGATATCATGCGACCGAAAATAGAGAACTGTTTTCAAGTAGTTCATTAGTTTATATTTTAAAACAAAAAGGAGAATTGAACAATGATCGTACGAATAATTAAAACCATGTTTCGACCCCGTCAAAAGCTGAAAATCTAATATACCGATAATGTATCTTTTCCATAGTTACAGATTGAACACATTAAAAATTATTATTGTACCTACCTTAATAATGGTTCAGCATAGAGATCAGATAGATCGATTCCCTTGCCCTTACTCTTGACTTCCTCGTGTTTCTTGCATAAAAGCCAGCCCATGTGCGAGAAGAAGAATCCTCTTTTGGCATTGTGTGGATCGGCATCGGTCTCTTGGAATTTGTGGTGTACCCTGTGATCTCTGGACCATTCTATCACAGAATTCTGAAAATAAAATAGGCCATTGAAACAAGACAACCACGGATCGCTCAACAACAATTTCCAAACGACACATAATATGTATTTAATGTATTTGAAACTAGAAGAAAGGGTGTTCAAAATCGCTATGGTCACCCAATTGCAGGTAAGAATGAAAGCAAACAAATTACTCCTTATAATGTTACGTTACTTTTTGAAGTATTGATATAGTTCTGAACGTCCCTTCATTTTTCACGAATTCCTTATTTTAGTTTAGTCGTACTGTAATTTTCAGATCAAAATGCAGTTAAACTTTTCACACAATATTTAATAAGTTCAAGAAAATTAGTGTATTGTAATCTGGAATTTTTGTAACAAATATAGGCACTAACAGCATTTTTACATACCTGGTGGGCTAGCGTTTGACACAGAACCAAAAAAAGCTTGAGTGGCCATTTCGCCTTGTAAGCTCTGTGAGCCCATAGTCTGTGGGCTCCCCCGGTTATTCCAAATGCTCCCAACTGATACAGAAGGAAAGCTGAAAAAGAATACACAGTTAGAAGTGTCATGGCTAGCAGCCATCCGAATGTTTTTGTGCTACCCTATAGAATTAGCCTTGTCGCGTCTACGTATAAGTCATCGTCATTCAGGAACTGTGGAATTCTCCCGATGGCTGGTCGAGAATAATATAGAGCGGCCTAGATCGTCCGGAGTGATCGCGATAGATTTTAGATTGTATATAAATAGCGAATAGCGGCGAATTGCGGGTAGTTGATCATTGAGTTCAGAATTGAAATGATCTAATAGTTGTAAAGTTATAAGAGTAGTCTAGTGTGTTTAATTGCATAGAGTGATAAAGAATAAAGAGAGTATTATTGCAAAATAGTAAAAGTTGTGATTTCGTTCAGAACCCACGGGAAAAACGTAACATTTGGTGTCAGAAGTGGGATTGTGAAGGGACCGGACTTGTGAAGTATTTTTGGAGCAAAGAAAAGGGTACAAGTACGTCAACGAGACCGTTTTGATTGGTGAATTCTGTGGAAATTTTTTAACATTCTATGGTCAATACGAGGTAACAAACGACAGAAATGGAACAATTGAATAAAATGTTGGCCGATTTCATGGATAATTTCAATGCTGAGAGGCGAGCGGATCGGGAAGAGGATGAACGTAGAAGGCAAGTGGATCGGGAAGAGGAGGAACGTAAAAAGCAAACAGCAGGACCGGCTTCAGAAAAAAATTCAAGATCAAGAAGATAAAAGGCAAGCGGAACGGGAACAGGATGAACGTAGAAGGCAAGCAGAACAGGACCGGCTTCAGAAAATTTTACAAGATCAAGAAGATAAATGGCAAATAGAACAGGGCCGGCTTCAGATAATTTTGCAAGACCAAGAAGGCAAAAGACAAATAGAGAAGGATCAAGTTCAGAAATGGATGCTGGATGTAATTGTAGGCGAGCAAGGAAAATTACAAAAAATATTGGAGGTCAAAATGAGAAATTTAAAAAAGAAGTAGACAATATATAAAAAGAAGTTGGGAACGTACGGAAAGAAATAAACAATCTTCAAGCACAGGACAGCATATCAAACCTCCAACCTATGACGGCCAAACATCCTGGACAATGTACAAAAGACAATTTGAAGCCACCGCTGTTGGCAATGGTTGGAATAACGAAGAAATGGCTACGTCAATTCGTGGATCCCATCAACCAACAGGGGAAATATGGCATACTTGTAGCTGCCCTGGAGAGACGATTTGCAGACCAGCACAGAAGACAGCTGACTGTATCAGGTACAAGTAAAGTCCCGACATCAGAAGCCTGGTGCAAACCTGCAAGAGTTCGAGGCAGACGTTAGACGTCTCATTCAATTGACCTACCCGGGAGCAACAGAAGCATTTCAAGGGGAACTTGCTAACCCAATATTTCATGGATGGTATCAGAGATCCAGAAACTCAGAAGATGCTACGTCTAGCCAAATTTGATAACAGCCGTGAAGTTTTGGGTAGAGCCCTAGAAATCGAGGCGGCCTTTAACATCTCCAAGCCAAACAGGAAAAGCTGGCGAACAGTTGTGTACTAACTGAGATGGACAGTATTTTGAAGAAATTAACCAAAGTTCTTCAGGCCACGGGGAAATTCCGGGAGCCACTAGAAGTTAGGCCAAATAACCGAAATTCTATAAATCAGTGCTATAGATGTGGCAAGACTGGACATTTCAAAAGGGGCTATCGCGTACAGATATTCCGGCAGCCACTAGAAGTTAGACCATGTAACCGAAATGCTATAAATGAGTGCTCTAGATGTTGCAGGATTCGACCTTTCAAAAGGGACTGTCTAGTATAAAGATTTCGGGAGCCACTAGAAGATAGGCCACGTAACCGAAATGTTTCAAATCAGTGCTATATAGGTGGTAGGAGTGTAGGAGTTACCCATGACACTTCAAATACAATTACATTAAAATCATAACGTAAATTCAAAACCAAAACACGAAACGAGATAGGTTAGGTTCTCAGTTCTGATTCTCACATTCACACGACGCGACGATTGCTGGCAACGTCACGGCATGGGAGCGCACCGTTAGCCGCTCATGGAATTACAACCGAGTAGCGCCATCTGACGGTCCATGTGTTTGCGTAGCAATGATTCTTCTATTGCATAGCTACAAATTAAATTTGCGTTGTAAATAGGGTCGCCAGGATTGAAAATTGAATTTACAGGACATTTGTTGAAAAAATGCAGGAGAGTGATAGAAAATATAAAACTATTGTATTTATCTAGATAATAATATCAACAATATTTTAAATACGTCCGAATAAAATAATACATATCTTGCTAATAGTAATAATTAATTAACAAACGATGTAAGCAAAATAACATAATACAAAAATAAACTAAAACATACGTACAGTAAAGTTTTCCTTTATAATAAGCGCTGTGTAATAAAGTCATACAAATTATATTATAATATTATTTACGTGATCTACTAAAAGCCTGTTCCAAGCTCCCGTGCATAGTAAAAAATATGTGCCTCACATTTATAGGCACACAACTAAAGTGAAACTTCTGAAAGATGTAACAGTCCGATTTTGCCAGTGTCAAATACTTTTGAATTTCACTTATACGCGGCATTTAGGAAATAAAGATGCTGTATTTTTCACTCATCGGTTTATTAATTCTAAATTTATTGATTCGATTTGCTGACAATACGCTTGAAATTGTCGCCTTTCTCAATGTAAATTAACTCTATTCTAAGTATGGGTTAACGATATACTTGTATATAGTTGTGACTATGTTTATTTTAGTTGATAAGCGAAGCACATTGTTATTAGGTTAGCTTGGCTTCATTTATATTACATTACAGTAGAACGGCCAGTGAACCGATTTATATATTTCTTTAGAATGTTAATAAAATCTGCAAATACGCTGCATTAAACTCGTCGATTCATATATTCATTATTGTTTGAATATTTCGTAACTTTTTGGGAACCCCTTGGTTGCTGAACTCCAATTGCCGGCCGATCATTTCTGAGATCGTTAGATCGTTTTGGGACCTCTGCTTTTAAATATATTTATCTTTCCACGCGACCTGAACTAGCAATTTTCGGTTGGTTCTGTTGGCAGCATTGGGTAGTAGGGATGTACTATTTAGTATAAATGCCAGCTGTCGATTTAAATTTTTAACAGTTTATCGATTTGTTAGGGAATATTCTCTGGTATTTCTTGAAACATTTAACTACGGTGCATTAGTTGTGGCTTCCGCCGTCGTTTTGCCATCCCAGTAAACGAGAACTAAGTCGTTTGTTATCTTAGAATTATTCCTTGTATCGAAATCACCTGGCATGTTTCAGCCCATCACTACTTGCTGATTTGACGTAGCGTTTGATTTCGTAGAAGGAGAAAGGCAAATTGGCAATCGAGAGTTCTTCTAAGGTTACATTTCAAGGCGAGAAGAAGGTTTACCGTGAGTGCAGTCTCAAAGACTCCACATTTAGTTTGTGATTTAATTCCGCTCATTTATTGGGGATATACTGTGGTATCTTATACTGTACTAGGTAAGCATTTTCTCTGGAATGATTTTTTCCCCTATTGCCTGTGAAGCACGCGGACGACGCGACGCCATGAAGCTAATGGTTTTTTCCCTTATTTCTAGAGGCTTTCCACGTTCGTCATATAAGACCGAGACCGTCGAATCTCCCATAGGTAGCCCTCACACACGATCGAGGTAATTATTGCTACAGTTTTTCTTTGCCTAAATTAATGATTTAATTGCTTTATCTGTGTTAACATTTTTTGTGCATAGTCCGCCATTTGTTTCGCGTCCCATATGTTATCCTATCCTTCTTTTTATCAAATCCGAATTTTTATTTTAATGTAACTTTAATTTTGATCGTATGGGGAAGTTTATATTTTCTTTTAGGGGTGATTCATACCTATCTTTTTTTATTCAAGTTGTCTGTACCTTAGTATCTCTTTTATTTGCTGATGGTCATTGCAAGTCCATGTTTTTTTTTGGGGGGAATTTGTTTTATAAAGAAGATATATTTATGCAAGGGGGGGTATGGTTTTTTTATTAAAGTAAGGGGGCTTTGTCTAATGAGCACTGAGTTACTTCAGGGTTTTACCAGCAGGCTACCACCTTTGCTACCAGGCTACTACTTTTGCTAGCAGGCTACAAGTTTCACTAGCGGGCCACAACTTCAATTAGTGGGCCACAGTTCAATTATCAGCCAATCTTGACACCGAGCTATCGAGTCCTCGGCTAGTTTTCCCCGGGGCCATCGAGTGGCAGTACTTGAGGTAGTATCTATAGGTGCCCGGCGCCTCCACCAGAGATCGACGACCGGATTTGGGTGTCTTACAGAAGCTTTATCTTTCATTAATTCGTTTGTTTATCTGTTTAATATAATCGCTCTTAGTTTTTCTTCTTTTAATATAACTCAAACATTGACCGCCAACCTCTGAGATAGCTCATTAATTTTATTTTCATTTATTAACTGGTCTATCGGACCAGTTAATCTAATTGCTCTGAATTTTCCCTCTTTTTAATATAAGTCAAGCATTGACCGGCTTTAAAACAGTTTCAATAATTTTATTTCTTTCATTCATATATCGAGTAATATAACCACTCTGAATTTTCTCTCTTTATAATATGAATCAAGCATCGACAGCCACGCTTTCAATAGTTTTATTCTAGTTTTATTCTTTTTATTAATTTATCGAGTCATTTGATTTAATTATTGTGGTCGTTCATTGATACATATCATTATTGCTACGTTTAAAATCGGTGCAACTATTAGCGCACGCATACCTAGATGTACTTAACTTAGTTAACATCAAAGTGATCACTTCGGTTTGTAGTATTTAGTGCATTTAGTTGTAAGGCATACAGTACCGTTAACAACAGAATTGGTCTCCGTACAATCTCCATATTGTACAGGGTTATTCATCATATTTTGACACCCACCTGCCGCCGTAATTAAAGGTAATACAATAAAACTTAAATTCAAAAGTTGTATGGTTTTTAATATATTATCTTTTAAAAATGTCAAAAGAAAAATATTGCCTGTTAAATGTCAAAAAACCGCATAACTTTATTTTTTTTTTAATGGAACACTCTGTATATTACTACATATTTGGATTGTGCGAAAAAGTGTAGACATATTTCATGACTAATGTCCTAAACCTATCTCTAACGTTTTTTGAAATATTGACAGTTGAAAATCGACCATTTATCAAGTTTGACAGCTTGTAAAATCTAACCGGTTAAAGATAGAACAAGACGGTTTGCACTTTCCTATATTGGTTTTTCATAAGTATGACACTAACTTTTCATTTAACCAGAGGTTAAATTTATCCGGGATTTTTTAACCTCTGTCTGGTTTAATCTAAAGTTAGTGTCATACGATAACTTATGAAAAACCAAAATAGGAAAGTGCAAACCGTTTTGTTCTATCTTGAGCCGTTTAGATTTTACAAGCTGTCAAACTTGGTAAATGGTCGATTTTCAACTGTCAATATTTCAAAAACCGTTAGAGATAGGTATAGGACATTATTCATGAAATATGTCTAGACTTTTTCGCACAATCCAAATATGTAATAATATACCGGGTGTTCCATTTAAAAAAATTAAGGTTATGCGGTTTTTTGACATTTGACAGGCAATTTTTTTCTTTTCATATTTCTAAGATAATATATAAAAAAAACAACTTTTGAATTTACGTTTTTTTGTATTACCTGTAATTACGACTGCACGTGGGGGTCAAAATATAATGAATAACCCTGTACTCTATTTATCAATTTCTTTGATAGTCCTCCGACATTCCTTGGTCTTTAAAATTGCAAATTTTACTGCAAATCGTTGCTGTGTTTTCAAAAAAAAAAAAAGAACTTAGTAGCCAATATATTGTTCCTTATATTTTAGATTGTTTTCTTGTTTTCTTGTTAAGTTAAGCTTGAGTAATTTTTGATTTAATAAGCGCCAGCCTAGCCACCCTGCACAACACCAGCGGAGGTTTTTCAGTTTAGTTGGACAGAGCAGAGCTGGTGGCGCTCTAACGTCCCCACTACTGGGGCCGTCATTTGCAACACGACTCTCCGGGGCTATGTTTCCTTTTAATTGGAAAAAAAATCTTTACTTTCACTTTAACTTCAAGAAGAAAAACGTGTTGCAAAGAGATATTAGGAATTGAGTTTTTTTAAGCTTTTTTTCTCAACCTTTGCCATATATTTCTTCCCTTTTTCTCCACCGTTTTCTTCGCCGAAAACTTTTTTTTCGTTTTATAATGAACTTTCCAGATTTTTTTTTTTATTATTATTTTTCTTATTTGGTTTTATAATACTTTTATTAACTTTCAGAACAATCTTTTTTCTTATTATGTTTTTTCTTATTTCGTTTTATAATACTTTTACTAACTTTCCGAAAATTTCTTACGTTTTTTTCAATTTTTTCAAAAATTTTTGTTTTTTTTTTCATAACGCATTTTTTTCTTCCCATTTTTGCCATCTTCGACCTCGTAGCTGAACTCCTTTGCCATTTTTCGCCGAAAACCGCGTTTTTCTAACTTTTTTTTATTATTTCTCTTTTCTTATTTCGTTTTATAATACTTTTACTAACTTTCTGAACAATTTTTTACGTTTTTTCAATTTTCTTCAAATTTTTTCGAAAATTATTGAGTATACGGGGAGGTGGGGTGTCGGTGTATGATTCCTCCCACTGATCACTCCTTGTAAAAGGGTAATCGCTTGTCAGATTTTCGACCCGAGGCCCCGTTGCAGATATCGGCAAAAAGCGTTTTTTCTTCCAAAATCCCCCTTAAATTACAGCCCCGGCCCCCCATATGGTCAAAGATAGGCCCCATGAGGCGCATCTAACATAAAAATTTCGACCCCGTAGCTCTTCCTGTTCTCCCGAAATTAATTATTTTAGTTTTTTTCTTCTCCCCCTGTCATGGCCGAACGAGGGGGGAGTCCAGGTTTCATCCAGGATCCTCATTTTACCCCGGCTGCATGTCCTGAAAATTTCAACTCTCTAGCTATACTGGAACATGCTTAATTAAAGGGGCGTTTAACTTTGATAACCGTTTCAACTTTGATAAGCGTTTCATATTTTCTGACTTTACCCTCGTTAAAGAAGTTTCACTTCAAAAACTAGTCGGAATTTGGACCATAAATTGATAAAACAAATTGAATTATTTAAGAGAAACACTTTAGATTGAATGGTATTTTCATCAGTTGTGTATGATTTTTCTAGGGTAGGTTTTAAAACACAAAATTCCTCATAAAGGGTGTCAAAATCTACATTAATCGACAATTATTTAACTATTTGCATGATTAATTCATACGTAATGACATTTTTTAATGAAAAAAATTTCACGCTTCAAGAGTAAGCTATTTTGAAAAACAAACTAGTATTTTAAGTAAGAAGCTGTATTTTGATAAAACAGTAGAAAAGAGTCTTTAATTTGTTTTTTGTAGTTCTGTGGATAGTTAAAGATGTCTCTAAAAATGTTCTTCAATTCTCTGATAAATTTTGAATACTTCATAACAAAGAAGACCTGTTTTTCCAATTTTTCCTTTGTTTCATTATAAAATAGCTTAGCCGGAATTACGGGAAAAATACATTTTTATTTTTAGCAAGGCTTTTATACAATGCAGGATATTTGACACCTTCAGCAGGACGCACATGCATGGATGATCCTGAATTCAGGACATCCTGCGAAATCCAGGACACCTGGCAACCCTGCAGTTGTAAAGATGCTGTGTCGTACGTTTTTTCTTTCTGTCATTGTGACGTTAGTTTTTCATTAGTATTTAATAATAATTTATTTTGACGACAGGGAATCACAGCTGACTCGCCCTGCTGAAAAAAACATAACCATCGAAACATAGACCCCCATTTTAAGAACTGGTTTCCTTGCTACCCTCTCGATCCATAAATACGCAATTTATTATGGTTTATCTTCAACTTACCATAGATAGAGGTGACCAACTTAGCGCTGGTAAAGGCTAGGAAAAGACCGTAGACGGCGACAATGTGTAGCACTACGAAGACGACGACATTCGTCCAGACGATCTGAATTGGGCGATCGTCGGGAGTGTACGCTTCCTCGGGGATCTTGTCGGATAAGATATCATCGCACTCCTCCAAGGGGCCGGTGGGTAGGTCAGGGAGTGACTGTTTTTCCCTCGGGCGTGGCGGCATATCGTAAAAATATCAAATTTGTAAATATCTGGAAATGGAAAAAAGAAATATGTAGAGTATTTATTTTCTGTAATAGGAACTAAAGGTTAGCCTCGAGGTTGGTAAAAATAAATGGCATATTCAAATTTTCTTTACTGAAAACAAGACGAATGTTCCCTGTACACTAGTGATGAGCAAATGCAAGACCAAGACCGGGTTAGTCTTGGTCTTGGTCTTGCATATGTGGTTTTGGTCTTGGTCCTGCAGTCTATTAAGTGATCTCGGTCTTGGTCTTGCAGGGTCCAGTCTTGGTCTTGGTCTTGCTTTAAGACTCTTGCAAATCTTGCACTTTTTTACAAAAAAAAAATAAAGTTTTTCCCGTCCTTTCAAATAAATAAAGGTTGAATGAAAGGGACAGTATTTGTCAGTATGAAAATTTTGGTTGTGAATATTAAGGACCACAGTGACAAATTTTAACTAGTAAATCAGGTAATTTTTTAAGTAAAAATACTCAAAAAAAATATTTCGCGTTAAGGAATCACTTGTTTAAGTTTGTCCGTGTCATATTGAAACATCCTGTGTATTTACAGTTATAATTTGCGGTGTTAACGCAAGAACTATTTTATTTAAACGTGCATTTATTTTTTTAAAACATGGTTGCTCATAATTGAGATCTTGATAATCTGATCTAACAACTTTGAACAATATATACCTACAGTCACTAGATTTTACGCCCGTCTATAAAAATCGATTCTTAGCAGGTCCTGTTAGCTGGACTTTGAAATAAACCAAAATTTTTATTGCTCAATGAAGAACTGCACAGCAGTTTTATGCATTTCGCAGCAAATGACAAATTCGTTAACAATTTTACCTACGCGCGTGCGGTAAATTGTACCTTTCTTCACCCTTTATAGGATTGGGAACTTGAAAACTATAAGTGCTAGAAAATAGGTTTAATGGCAGATTTAGCTATTTCATTTCTAGTTCAATGCTGCTTTAATAATGATTCCATATTTTTTCGTTGTCGAGATATTTTCAAAAAGCCAGTAAAGGTGGTGACCAAAATGTATAATTTAAGTGGTGTTTGTAGGATTATTGGTCACGTATCAAGAAAATCAATTATTATTTCTTACCAACGTTTTGAATTATATTAACTCATCATCGGGGCTCTGTTAAGGGTAATTTTTCATTTGATAAAAAAAACACACAAAAAGAGCCTTAAGCCCAAAAACAAAACCTTTCTTAATAAAATATAAATAAATAAACAAATAAACAACACATAAAACAGAAAAAACGGGTTAACGAAATGAAATAATAGAAAGGGTTTCTAATGATAAAATGTGTAATGCATATGCATGTCATAGAAATCATTATTTCTTGAACAAAAATTCATGAAACTTACCAAAATTGTTCTTTTCTCTCGTACACTTAACATTCATATCTCATAACAGTATTAAAATAGATAATATTGCGGATTTAAAATGAACATTACAAACAACAAATAACAATTATTAAAAAACAACAACCAAATTATTACACAGCGTAATACAAGGACGACTGTTGAACTGTGTGCTATATTTTGTCGAAAAAATATGGTAGGTACAAATAAAAATTTAAAAATTGCAAAAAAATCATCAGTGTTTAAAAATAAAATTTTTGGATTTTTGCAAATATATCGAAAATGAAAAAATATAAAATTCATTATTGCGAATTATAAATTGATTAAAATTAATTCATTATCAAAGCAGAATTGAACTAGCAATTAAATGTCTTACGTTTTTCATTTAAGCAGAGTTTTCTCGAATTTTTATCTCCTATAGTTTTCAAGATCCCAAATACATTCCTATCCTTTTCGGACACACTGTATGTGAAGAACACAGGAGGATGCTCCAAATTTGTCACTTTAAAACATCATGCATATTTTTATAGCCTCCAAAGGGCTTAGTGACTAAAAATCATATCTAAAAATGGTCACTATCTCCCGGTCTATATGCAAGAACGTTTGGAGAAATGTATTGACATTTGTGTAATTTGTTTAAAGTCGAAATTAGATTATTGTAATTATGAGTATAATTTTCTTTAAAAATTTGACTGCTCTTTTTACTTGACTGCATTCTTATTCATTTACATACAATGCAGCGTGGCTAATAGTCTAACTTTCCCTGCATGAATGTCACAAACAAAATTATTTTTGACAAACGTTTATAGGAAGTATTTTTTCCATATTTCGACCCAATAATTTCGATCCCAGAATTAAGGGCAATATGTCAACAAATAAAAATTGCAAGAAAAAAAACGCAAGACCGCAAGACTCTTGTCCCGTAAGTCTTGCAATACTAGGTCTTGGTCTTGCAGACCTGGAGCTGGTCTTGATCTTGGTCTTGGTCTTGCTTTTTCTGCAAGACCAAGACCAAGACCGCAAGACCAAGACCAGTCTCGCTCGTCACTACTGTACACTGTTATTGGCAATAACAATTGTCTAACTTGTGACCACCACCAAAGATAGAAAAATATTTATTCACCAAACATAAGTTATTGCGATATTACATTTTAATGTCACATTCAATTATTACTGTTAACGAGTTCCTGTATGGCGGTTCAGACAGAACCCTGCAACTTTCCTTTGATTTAACTTTCTCTTTGAATATAATGAAAAGATATCTACGGGTCCAAATATAATCAATATCCCTGTACATGCGCTAAAAAAAAAATGTAAATATTGACTCTATGGTCACTTCGACTAAACAAATATCCAACAAATTTAATAGACTTACCAGATCTGATTTCTTGGTTTCTTAAGTACAGGAATGTTCCAATAGTTCTGGAAGTATAGCGAATATCACTTTGGTTGTCTTTTGAACAATACTAGAAGTCAACGAATAATACTCTGGCAGATTACGGCGATCTGTAACAAAAGGTGTATATACACGTACAGATCTTTTATATAATACCTTTTGGAATTTACTGTTTAGTTTTAAAATTGCGGTATACTTTAATCCCTTGAGATAATTGATCGCTGTGTTTACCGGCTGTACGTCAACAATAAATTGAAGATATGCTGATTGGGGAAATACCATAATAAATAAAATGGTTATGGCGTATTGGATGTGTTCAGGTTCAGACGTTTGACTGATTTACTATAAACGCTTGCCAATGGAATCAATATAATTTCTACTCTCAACCTCCTCTTTCTAGGAAAAAATCACATCATTATTTACACGAACATCAGGGCATCATTTTAAGTGTCTCACTTAATGGGCGTGAAAACGATATTGGGATTATAGATTTATAATAATGTATACGCCATAACTTAAACTTTGCAATTTAATTCGTTCCTCTAGCACTAACAACGGTTTGGCAATTAATTGTTGAAGTTTGAAAAATTTTACCACCTCACTATCTGTTCTTGTCGCGCTACGTGAAAGCTTCACATTTTTTTTATTATAAAAAAATACTTTTAGTCTTTGTTAGGCTAAATACCATAAAAATTTCATAGTTTTCTAAACTCTAATAGTTATATTTATTAATTATTACTATATTCACTTTTGTGCAAAATTCTTCAAAATAATTAATTTATCGAATAGATCTAATTATTAGACCATTTCTCAAAAATATTAATATTCTTCAGAATTTTTAAAAATGTGTTTAATGATTTCTCTTTTTAGTTTATTAATTGTTTTTTTATGACAGTGGCATGCCTGACAGGTGTTGCTGGAGGCGGGCCAAATCCTAGCAACATCTGCCATGAAAGTATCTGTAAAAAAGGGATATCTCGACCACATGTCTGCAGTGTTCCAGACTATCCAGATCCCGAGTCACCTCCGGATCGTCGACGAGACGCACAGCTCTTTTCTGAATGGAATATAGCAGCTTTAGGGTGTGCTTAGATGCGGCACCAGATGTGTGAGCAATATTCTAAGCGCGGTCTTATTTGCGCTTTATAGAGCAAGAGCAGCTGCTGCGATGTATACAGTTTTTTGTTGCAAAATACCGCACCAAGCTTCTGCGAGGCTGATTTTGCGATGTTAGCAACATGGTCATGTCAGGACATATTGCTGTTGACCCAGACACCCAATAGTCCGATTGACGAGGATGAAGGAATGGTCGACCCTGCCATAATGATGTTAGGGCTCGCCGTATTGGCCTTCTTGGTTTTTTGCTGAATTGAACTGGACTAAGTTCCTGCCGCCCCGGGTTCGAACTTTCTTCAGAACTTGATTAATTGTTGTAATCTGCTCCTGTCTGCGGTGGTAAGTCTCAGTCGTTGGTAAAGATTTTTCTGATCTAAATTAGGAGATAAGAGTACTATCATCTGCAAAACTGTAAACAGGTTTTTTGGTTTCGGTCAGCAGGTCATTAATATAGACGAGGAAGAGAATTGGTGACAGAGTTGCGCCCTGAGGTACTCCCGCATTAATGATGAATGTGTCTGAGATGTGTCCATCAACTGCAACCTGCAGAGATCGGATCTTAAGGAAACTGGCAAGTCAGCTGTAGAGAGGCACGGCAGTTTGTTGACCAATCCGTCACGCCAAACTCTGTCCAATGCCTTCGAAATATCCAACGCAATCGCTCGAGATTCTCCGTAGTTCTCAATTGTCCTACTCCATAATATGAGTGGCATGGGCCAATATATCTTCTGCCGATCTCTGTCTGTGGAAGCCGTACTGGTTATCGCTGATTAATCTGATTGTACTTGAGTAGTTGCTGATTGACTACACGTTCCATGACGGGAGATTATTGGAAGCAAGCCAATTAGGCTATAGTTTAAGGGCGTGGTTTTCTTCCCTTTTTTGGAATAGGTTGCACTCGAGCGACTTTCCAAGAATATGGGTAAATTCTTTTTCAGTAAGACAGAGAAAAACTTTGGAAAAAATCGGAAGACAGAGAAAAAACTTTGGAAAAAATCGGTGTTAGTCTATTGGCGCAGTTCTTTAACACGATGACAGGTATTCCATCCGGCCCGGATGCTTTTTGCGTATCTAGCTCTTTGAGGGTTTTACGAATGTCACGGTAGTGAAACTTAACTTCTATCATGGTAGTGTTGATGTTGGACATGGTGAGAGACTTGCCATGGGGGATATTTAAGGTAGAGAGCGATGAAAACATTTCGGCGAGCATGTTTGCTTTTTCTTTAGCTATAGTCGCCGTGACGCGACGCCGCGTTCGTCTATCAAAGGTGGAAGAGACATTTTTGGAAAGTTATTGCTTACTGCCTTTACTACCGACCAGAAATTCCTGGGGCCACGAGGGCATTGCAAGAGTTTATTTCTGGTTCTTTGATTGTGTTTGTCCTTAGTTTCGTCAATTACACGTTAGCATTCGTTTCTCGTTTCTGTAAAATAATTGCAACTATCTGCGGTCTGATTTTTCTGCTAGCAATTGTAGGCTTGTTGTTTCCTACCTATACGGCTCTTTCGCATCTTCTGTCGAACCAGGCCTTTCCTTGTGGCGATAACTTGATCGAATCTGGGATGTATGCTTCCAATCCTGAATAGATTGTGAAACGCTCTAAAAGACAGAGTTTAATCACAATACCGAAAAAGAATTCTTGCACTAGACGCGCGTTTCTCTAACCATGCGCCCGGAGCTCAGGATGGTCGGGGAGTTTATCTCAGGAATAACCTATAACCTATTAGTACGAATATACAGACATATTTATTAATTACTATTATAACCACTTTTGGGTAAAATCCCTCAAAATTAAGCCCCTTTCAAACCAGATTATAATTTATAGAATATAAAGGAAAACTGCCCAAAAATTAAAACATTCTCATTTAAAAATAGTATCCTTTAGTATTTTTAAAAATGAGTTTAATAATTTACTTTCTTAGTTTATTAATTGTTTATATGTCATATTTTCTTATTTGGACTAACGAAATGGTAATTTATTAATATTAGTATATTATTATAGTTATACCGTCTTTCAAATTATAGAATATACAAAAAATTTCCGAAAATGGAAACTTTCTCGGATGTAATTAAAAGTGCATTTTTCAAAATGTCTCTTAGAGTTAATTTTTAAGGGTTCGTTGTGTCATGTTCTCAATATTCATAAAATCGATTATAAAAAGTCTTTACTGGTTTATTAATATGTTTTATAAAATTTGATTGATCTCCATGCGTTTTGGTTCTATTACGTGTTGCTCTGCAACGTTGCCCAAATTTGTCAAGAATTGCTTTCTTCCTGCTTTCTCGAGTCAAACTTTTTACCAAAGTGTGATACATCATTGAACGCGTAATTTTTTGCATTACCTGATGACGTAAAAATCCAATATGGCAGTCGTAAGAAAAAAAGAAGTTGATGATGGTTCCAGAAAATCGAAACGTGCAAAATAAAATCTGACCGGACGGGCGTATTCTGCATAAATAGTTATTTACCTAACTAGTGCGGAAAGTGATACTTTTCCGCACGCGACTGCAGTTTACCGAACGACGCGAAGCGGAGGTCGGTAAGCAGTCGAGTGCGGAAAAGACACTTTCCGCATGTGTTAGGTACAATATTTTCTCTACAAGCGTTTTGCCTTGGTACTACACACTCACAAAAACACACAATCAAAATCCGAAAAAAAAAATTAAACAAAATACTTATTTACATTCGGAACCAAAAAGCTAACCTGGCGGAAGTAGAAAAAACAGGTATAATTTTGTTGTTACACCTGACATATTTTTTTATAATAATGGTGACTGTAAACATTATAAACCCACACATTTTACGCTATTTTGATATTCTTTGGGAGGATTATCGTAAATTGGACACTTTTACAATTAACTAACCATGGGAGAATCAATTTGTTTATAAAAAAGTATTAAAAACTTGTTAAAGACTGCTATAAATGCTACTACTTTTTACTGCGGACTTTCAATTTATTATTTTGTTTTTATTGAAATCGCTCAGACGGCGCAGGACAGGTTTGTAGACATCGCTGTGTTGCCAGATTTATTCTTTAATTCTATATGATTTTAAATTAAAAGGATATATTTTATTTCTTCGTTTGACAATTTTATGTTAGTCAATACATCAAAATTACAACAAATAATGCAAAAATAAAGAACAAAATTCAAAATGCGCGCGCACTTGGGTTCATTTGTGTATTTATGTATTAATCACGGGTCTATAGTTCATTAGCGTCTTGCCGCCGGTGAGTCTCGGTTAGTCTGGATTCGTTTGGGACAGTTTTGGTTAGTTTGGGTTAGTTTTGGAGAGTATGGGCTAGTGTTGGTTAGTCTGGGTTAGTTTGAAATACTGAAGAGGCAAGCGTGTAGCGCGCTTGTCTCTTTACTTTGGTTATTAGGGTGAGTCTCGGTTAGTCTGGGTTAGATGTTAGATTGGGTTAGTTTGGGTTAGTCTGGGTTAGTTTTGGTTAGTCTGGGTTAGTTTTAGAGAGTATGGGTTAGTTTTGGTTAGTTTGAAACGCGCGCTTGTTTTTCAAAAACGCACTGATAAAAATGTGAGAAAAAAACCTTAATAAATATTTCTTTGCTTTAAATAAAAATTATTTGGATTAAACCAAATTTCTTTAATTTAAATACTTAAGCGTGTTTGATTTTTCTTGGTTATTTCTTTGCCTTGTGATAGCAAGCCTTTTTTCCATATTAAACACATATTTATTCGCTTTAAAGATTTACAGATACAAAACCTCTCCATTATTTAAAACAAATAAGGGTTGCTTTAAATTAAAGATTATGAATATTTGATCAAATATCTCTCTTACAACTCGTAGCAGTTGCGCAGCCGCGTCGACGCTCTACGCTTCCCAGTCCCCGTCTCGGGCCCTTAGTTCAGTTTCATTACTGTTGCCGTCCTATAGGGAAATTTTATCCACCCAATGTCGCTATTTTGTTAGTATTTGTGATGGAAAATACATTAATTAAGTGCGACTTGGGTCATTTGTGCCCTCCTTTCAAGGTAAGTTACATTTTTATTATATTACTTAGCTAGGTACCTAATCAATCGTTTGTAAATAAGAAGCGTTCTCTCATAATCAAAATGGCGTGAGTTTTACTAGTACCTAATTAAAAATTGTTTTCTGCTGTTACTACCTAGAGATGCAGATGAATTCACGCGATATGCGCCTACAATAGTGTATAACAGTCCGCTTAGGCAGTTTGGCGTACGATCTTGTTTGAGTATTTTTGCTTTTTACGTTGTACAAGTTCAATGGCGTCCTCTTCGTTCTTGTATGTACCTACATAATATAATATGAATTGATAGGTATTTCAAAGCCCTGTTTATTTAATCTGAAGAAATAAATGGTTGATCCATGGAAGTACAGTTTTGAAGCAAATTGTTTTTTATTTCGATTAAATCTAATAGTATTTAAAAAAATATTATTTTTGTTAAATGGATGACATACTTTTAAACAATATAACAGGCTATTCAAATAGCATCACGAACAACAGTCACAATTGTTTCGTTTCTATTATTTTTTGTTCTAGTTATTGTTGTTTTATTTTTAGATCAAAATATTGACGGCACCGAAGTTTTACATAGCCTGATGGAAATCGATTTAATGTTGTTACTAACAATAGAATCGGTGACATCTTGTGCCATTTCCGTTCAATGCTCATTACACTGGATCTGGAGAGGTAGTTATATGTCCTATTAGTTTAATTAAGTAGAATGTGACTATTTATATGATAAATTTTTATGAACTTTAGAATTTTAGTATTTTTTATAAAAACTAGTGAGTTACCGTTAATATTAATAAGTAGTACAAACTTATCCTATAATATGTTTATGTTCCTATCTAGTATTTAGAAAAAAGATGTTTTTAGCTTATGATAATAGTTTTTTCATTATAAAAATGATTTAGCTTTCAAAACCAGTGATAAAATAATCTGATTATATTTTTTATTATATATTTATATTTTGGAAATACTCGTTTTGTTCTTTGTTTTTAATACCTTTGAATAAAAATGTTTCTTGGATATCCCTTTTTAACTTTTATTTTATTTACTGTGGGCAACTGTTCCTGTCATGAATTTGGTAATTAAAAGTTAAGTGTTCTGACATACCATTTACAAATCGGTGGTTAGATAGGGTTCGGAATTTGGATTCTTTAGCATTTAAAAGAAAACTAAGACATATAGTTTATTTCAGCTAAAACGTGAAACCTAAATACGTCTTAATAATAATAGCAGTGTTTTTTTAAGCTACATATTGAAACATTGAACAGGCTTGAGCAAATAAAAATTATTTGATTCAAATAAGAGAAATTATTTCGTATAAATGCCCAAAACATTGGTTTAAATTACCGACCTATTTAAATTAAAATACAAAGTTTTTGTAACAAATATACCTCAGATTTCAATCAAAACACAAAGATTTTAGAACATATATATGTTACATTTGTTCCAAAAGCTTTGTGTTTTAATTTAAATAGGCCGGGTATTTAAACCAATGTTTTGGGTATTTGTACGAAATAATTTCTCGTATTTGAATCAAAATAATTTTATTTCTCTTAAAGTTTTTTTTGTTGCATGTGAACAACGATTATAAAATCATATTGTTTGTTAGCAATAAATATTTATTTCGAACAAAGAAAAACTTAAAAATAAATCAAATAAATATTAATTTTTTTTCAAACAAATATTTGCTTGAATAAACTCCATTTTTATTTGGATCAAATAATTCTTTTTTTCGGTGTGCAAATAAGATGTAAATGAGTGAAGAGATTTTTTTTCCGCACGAAAATACTTTCCGAACTGTTGTTACAGTAATTGTAACAATTCCGTAACATCAGGTTGTTCGGAGTTCGCTTGTATTTATTTTTGGTTTGAAATAATAACTTTCATCTTCAACCTATTTCGAATTACTGTCTGAACCGACCTGGTAGCAACAGTGTGGATAATTCCTCATTAAATAGTACGAAAATATTAATAAATAATGAATTTTTATGTTGCTCATCAAGTTCATTTCAAACTAATTTTTGTCTTTTAGATATACCAGTCGATAATTATCTCGTTAATATAAAATGAAAATTAATATTATGGGTTGAATCTAAGTAAATACAGCAGTAGAATATATTATTTAAAATTAATAAATAATTTCAAATATGCAGTTCAGATTTTATGATTAATCGGTTGCTCCGTACGGTGGAAAAAAATGAAATATTTGTGACGACTGCGTGTCAGTGTAATTTTTTTCGAGATGTGATTCTGGTGGAAGGTAGAAGGTAGGACTCGATTTTAAAATCTATCTTGTACCGACTACCAATGTGAGAGGTTGTGAGAAGGTAGGGCTTGATTTATTTTATTTTTATTTTTTGCATTAGCTAATTTTTATTTCAACTTTTCTGTACCGAAGAGTCTGTAGGCAGTTTAAAGCTGCTAAGCTTGTGAATTTCTGGTATTTGGCTACTATCGCTTCGCATACCACGTTGTCTTTTGTCGTGCGTATGTTTGTGCCTGTAGGGCATGTGAGAGAGTTTTTTTTTTTGGGCTTAAGGCTCTTTGATAAGAGAGAAAAAATGGACTTGATCCTACATAAGCAGGGGTTATTAAATTTCGGATTTAGTTCAGCAACCCAACTAAGGAATCGATCAAATTGGTCTATAGGGCTCATATTTAGGTTCTAGTTAGAGGTAGCAATTTTTAGAAATTAATAACTAAAACTGTCGATAGTGTAGGATACTCAGTCTAATTTTCTCTAGTACCGTTACCGGTTGGATTCAAGCTTAGTTAGTTATTATTCAACATATGTAAATATTTTTTCGTCACGTCAGATATTTAAAGAGCCCCTTCTCAAGCCTTCTCGACCGTGGTGGGTACAAGATCTTAATAACTCTGTTTCTTTATTTCGATTTAAATTTGTCATTACCTTTATCTTGGAATTAAACTGATTATTGAGTTGAAAAGTAGCCTTCAGGCAATAATTAATTAATAATTCTAATTACCTGTTTAAATTTAGTGATTTCATTTTTGTTCTTACCTGATTACTGTAATTGTTTTTTTCTATTGAAATATTGTTCATTACAATATTTCTCAGCTTAAATAGCTATTCATTTTATTTATTATCTGTAATCTGTTCACTGTTTGATTTAAAAACATAATTATTGTATACAGTCACACTCACTCGGCCTACCTGGACAGTTTCCAGTGACGTCACAGGACAGATCCGAGGCACCACAGCAATTTCCAGGAAGCTCGGAGGAAGCATAAGCTGATTAAAGGGCAGTTATCACCATGCAGGAAGGTTCAACAGAATTAACAGTTATTTTTGTTAGAAGGAAATAGAATAAACATTGTTTTTTTGAAATTTCTAATCTTTGATTTTGCGCTTTAAACCACTATTGCACTCGAAAAAAACTTTCATAATCATGCTCCTTACCTATACACCCTGAGATATCTCTCAGTTTAAATTTTTAGTAAATTAAAGTAATAATTTAAAGAAAAGTGCATTTATAGTTTATTGTAACAAATTGGCTTTTTATTTGAATTCTAGTAATTATAATAAGGCAATTGAAATTATATTTTAACAAATCAAAGTTTATCTTAACTAATTAACTTATATACTTATAACTTATATAGAGGGTATTATGTTATAATTAACAAATTGCAGTTTATCCAAACAAATTGCCTTATTTCATAACACTGTTGAGCGTGCGGAAAATATTTGCGTGCGGAAAAGTGCAACTTTCCGCACAGTCATGCGTGCGGAAAGTGTGTACTTTTCTTGTTTTCGAAATTGCAATATTTCGGTTTTTTTTATATCTCAGAAACCTGAACAGATAGAACCATACCGCAAAAGGTAGTAACCTACTAGCATAATAATTGTCTAAAACTTTCTCCACTTAACCCCACCCACTTATCTGGTAGTGTCCGAGATCCCTATACATCCATCACCAATTTAGAACACCCTGCATAGTTATATTAATTAATTATTATTATAATCACTGTGGGGCAAAATTGCTCAAAATCAAGAGTCTTTCAAATCATATTATGATTTATAGAATTTAAACAAAAATTGTCCGAAAATTAAAACTTCTCTAGATGTAATTAATAGTGCATTTTATAAAACTATTGTTTGTTACCTTATAGTATTTTTGATGTGTAAACATCTTACGCGGCGCGGCGATATGAGGGTAAAATCTCGGCAAATGGGATGGAAATGTGCAAGCGGCTGACATCATAACCATGCGCAGTGATTTTACGAGGGCTGCTCAAATATTTGTGCATGTCGATTTTTACACATCAGTGTCTCTCTCAGGTACTAACAGACTCGCTATTTTTTTTAAAGTGTTTAGTATTTTTTTCTTAATCTAAATCGTTTATGACGTGTTTTCGGATTTGGACTAATTCTGGCAACCTGTTAGTACTAGTACCTAAATATACTTATTGATTATTATTGTAATCACTTTTGGGCAAAATTCTTTAAGACCAAGCGTCTTTTAAATCAGATTATAGTTTTTGAAATATGAAGAAAAACTGCCCAAAAATGAAGACATTACCAGATGTAATTAATAGCGCATTTTTTAAAGAAATTACCATTCTTTAGTTTTTAAAAATAATTTAAATTATTTATCTTTTTAGTTTAGTAATTGTTTATGTCACATGTTTTCTTATTTGCACTTAAGAAATGGCAACCTATATTAATATTAGTATATAGTTATATTTATTAATTAATATTATAATCAGTTTTATGCAAAATTCAAATAATAATATGATTTATAGAATATAAACAAAAAAAATTCGAAGATTCCCATTATAGTTCATTTTATTTAATATTAGATTTTAATATATTTTTTTAAAGTTTTCAATAATGTTTTTCTCAGTTTCTTAATTGTGTATAGGACGTGTTTTCTTATTTTGAACTAAAGAAATGGCCACCATCAGTATATAGATATACACACTTAATAATTATTATTATAATCACTTCTGGGCAAATTTCAAGCGCCTTCCATACCATTTTCTGAGTTATAGAACATAAGCAAAAATTTCTAGAAAATGAAGACTATTCCAGTTGTTATTAATATCACCTTTTATAAAAATATTGTTACCTTTTAGTACTTTTAAAAAAAATTTGAATATTTTTTCCTTAGTTACTTTATGACGTGTTTTCTCATTTGGACTAAAGAAACTGCCATCAATTAGTATTGGTATATAGATATATTTATAATTATTATTTTCTCATTAAAATCGTCATAAAATTAAAATTTAGCTCATTTTTAAAAAATAGTATTAATTTTTAATATTTTTAAAAATGAGTTTAGTAATTTCTTTTCTTAGTTTATTAATTGTTTATGTGACATTCTTTCTTATTTGGACTAAAGAAATGGAACTTATTAATATTAGTATATAGTTATTAGTTATATATATTAATTCTTATTGTAATCACTTTGGGGCAAAATTCCTCAAAATCAAGCGTCTTTCAAGTCATACTATGCTGATTTATAAACATATAAACAAAAATTGTTAGAAAATTAAAACTTTCCTAGATATAATTAATAGTGGATTCTTATTAGTAATAATATTTATTAAGTATTATTATAATCACTTTTGGGATTATATTATGATTTACAGAATATATAAAAAATTTTATAAAAATATTTTTACCTTTTAGTACTTTTACTAAATGTTTCATATTTTTTTCTTCGTTTCTTAATTGTTTATATGATGTGTTTTCTTATTTGGACTAGAGAAATGGCACACTCCTAATATGAAATTATTTCAATAATACTCTGATAACAATAAACTAAACAAATCATGAGAAAACACTACGGCATATTAATATTCGCTATAGATATATTTATTAATTATTCTAATTACTTTTATTCAAAATTCGTCAAAATCAAGCATCGTCGCCGTCGTTCAATTAACATATAAAATCAATTTATGGCATGAATAATAAAAATGTGTATTGCATCACTTTATCTAATTATTATTTCTAAGAAAGGTGGTTCTTTGTAAGTAAAATATAGGATTATGGTAGATTTTCATGGAGTACCAATTTAGACTCAATCCAATGCTCAAAAGTATACCTAAACAACTGCTATTGATATTAAATATGATTAATAATTTAGTATTTTTATAAATGCGCTTGTACTAAAAAAAAAGCGTGTACACTATGTGCGCATATCTGAAGTGAAACTTCTTAAACGCCCTAGCCTTATACATATCATAACGTATTTGGTTAAAAAGTAGTTTTTTTTTAATATACCACTCAATTAACAAAAAGGAAGGCCTAAATAAAAAAAAATATTCTTCATAAAAATTTCGCTTATGTCAAGGTAATAGAGCAAATCCCATATTTTTTTTGTAAACTAACAAAGATGTGACAATAAAATATCGTAACGCTTTTTCGTGCCCTCTCGCGGTGTCGCGACCTTCAAATTTTACTCCCGACGCGCGTTAAGAAGTTTCACTTCAAAAATCTATACTTTCCTACAAGTATAAATATTAATAATACTTAATGATCCACATATTTAATGCGAAAATCCATGAAAGGGCCAAATCGGTATATAAAACAAATATTCAACTCCTTACCTTAAACTTATCCAATGTTAGCAGTGCCACAACAAATATACGTGTCGGTTCGTCAGTACTATTTCCGATATATAAAATTTAAATAACTGTCCACATGCAATATTAATTTGTCACCCGTACTACGTCTGCAGAAATTTATTGTCGACTGAAAACAATCCGCGAATTTTTTCTTATAAATCCACGG
Source organism: Pissodes strobi (assembly GCA_016904865.1). Taxonomy (NCBI): domain Eukaryota; kingdom Metazoa; phylum Arthropoda; class Insecta; order Coleoptera; family Curculionidae; genus Pissodes; species Pissodes strobi. The sequence goes on from MU185575.1 coordinate 90,227, forward strand.
TAAATATTATCAAAACACAATAAAATATTTCTAGTTTCGTTGGCGGGCGAGATAAATATTGCTGGAACGACACGTAGTCTTTAGACTGATTCTCTGCACGTGAATAATAGCGTTTATATCGATTTTTACCGAATTTTTTAGACTTTGAACCACAATTCGCACGAATTTCAGAAGGCGAACACTCGACATGCGAATAAACGATGATAGTATCCTAGTGTCAGCTAAACTTCAGCCGATGTGTCATTGGAAAAGGACAATTTTTTTTAACATTTCAATAATGATTCAAAGAAGCATCCTATTGCAAAATTTGTCTCAGTTCATTAGCTTATTCAATCGTCATATTTGTTTTATATAATATAGTCAGAAAAATGAAACTTATCAAAGTGAAACGCTTATAAAAGTTGAAACGATAATCAAAGTGAAAGGCCCCTTTAATTAAGTATGTTCCAGTATCGATAGAGAGTTGACATTTTCAGGACATGTAGTCGAGGTAAAATAAGGATCCTGGACGAAAACTGAACCCTGTACCCATTCCGTTCGGTCAGGAGAGGGGGGAGAAGAAAAAAATAAAATAACTAATTTCGGGCGAAGGGGAAGAGGTACGGGGTCGAAATTTTTATGGGGAGATTACCTTTGACCATATGGGGGACCGGGGCTCTAATGTAATGCGAGATTTTGGGGAAAACCCGTTTTTCGCCGATATCTCTGCAACGAAGCCTCGAAAATCTGACAAGCAATGACCCAGTGTCACGGAGTCATCACCCCCGAATACCCAAAAAAATGGGAAAGAAATGAAAAAAACCTAAAAAACTGTTCGGAAAATTAATAAAAACGATATAAGAAAAAAATAAAAAAAAAAATTAGAAAAACGCGGTTTTTAACGAAAAGAAGGCGAAAGAATTCAGCTACGAGCTCGGAGATGGCAAAAATGAGAAAAAAATGCTTTATGAAAAAAAAAATATAATTGAAAAATGGAAAAAAAATATAAAAAACGTAAAAAAATGTTCGGAAATTATTACAAAACGAAATAAAGAAAAATGTTATAAAAAAAAGTTGGAGAAATGCAATTTTCGGCGAAAAAGTTTAAAAAAATTAAAAAATAAAGTGTCGAAACCGAAGGCAAAAGTTCAGAAACAAAAAACTTTAAAACAAACTCCATTCCTAATATATTTTTCATAAGTTTCACTTCAGTTGTGTGCTTATAACGGTGAGGAACATATTTGTTTTATCGGAGTACTCTAAAAAGCATATTCTAGAACTATAAGTACCGAGGAAAAATTACGTGTGGACAAATACAAAAGCTTTAAGTATTTTAAGGGAAGCGTCCAGAGATAATAAGAGCAAGATGGATCGGCAGAGAAAATGGTGCCCCTATAAGTTGGCCGCCGCACTCACAGGATCTAGTGTTTTTTATAATAATTATAATAGATATAAACTTAATTTATTAATGAATTTTTTAACATTGATGTTACCGGAGCTTTTACCGTCAGACGTTCCAAACTTCTTAGACCTAGTTTGGACCAGTCTTAGTCCTAAATAAAGGATGAGCAAAGTACCACTAGTATTGCCCTCTACAATATACAGTAAAGCATGAGAAACGTTATAATTGCCTATTATGGAACATAAATAATCCTTACTGAATGAATGCCAGAACTATATATACCCAATATCCAGAAAAATCATATCATTGGGCCATTTTTCATTAACGGTACTTTTACAGGACCAAAGTATCTAGAGTTATTGTGGATACATACATCGTAAACTTAGATAATTAAATAAAAGCTTTGAAGAGCTGTGGTATCAGCATGATGGGACACCCGCTCACAAGTCGAGTGTCATACCTCAATAATAAACTTCCAGAAAGGTGAATTGGAAGGCGGGGACCTTTCGAGGAGCCTGCGCGATCCCCAGATATGATCCCACTAGATTTCTTCTTGTGGAGTCATTTAAGATGTCGTGTGTGTGAAAATCGCCTTAATGATTTAGAGAACTTCAAGAGGAAAATAGTTTACGAAACTTCCCGACTAATGCCATACACGTTAAGAAACAATCTCCAGCAGTTTTACCATCGCCTTGGTCATTATTTGGCTAATTTGATCAAGTAACATTTGATATCTCAGAGTAATTATTATTTTATTAATGTTATCACTAATGACTTTATTACTGGTAAATTTTATATTTTTTTAGTTTTCAACTACCAATTTTTACTTCTTGGTTTTAAAGTAAACAGTAAAGAAAATACAGTTATTTGAAATAAAAATAAAATGGTGTACGAAATATTCCTAATTAACCTGAATGCTACCATGGCCAGCAATCTAAATCCAATGGAAATAGTTAGAGGGCCGAAATTCCGTTTCCATCAACAAAAATCCTTCGGTTATAGAAAAAAAATGGAAACTAGCAGTTCTGGATATTTCTATTAATCCTGTATGTTTTTAAAATCCAAAGCAATTCTTGACATCACAATATTCAAGGCCTGTTTATATAGGATGTCTCTGAAAAGTATGTTCAAAATACTATCACAAATTCATGAAGAAAGAATATGACGCTCAGACGATCTAATCCAACTTACCTTAGCCCTAAAGTTAGAAATGTCGGGAAAAACGTAAAAACATCGATTGCTAGGTGAGAAAAGGTCTATTTTCTTCTCGAAAAGTAATTTATTAAAAAAAAAAACTAAAAACTGTATTAGAAGAAAAGATTACAGGGTGTACTAGTTGAATTTAATCTCGCAATAGTTAAATTTCGAGTTTAGACACGGCACGTCACCACTTAATATTTTATTAGTAGAAAATCGAATAATCTAGAGCAACCAAACTTTCGTACATTAAAGAGAGAAGATATGAGTAGAATATACAAAAAAAAATCCATCGGTCCGATTGAAAATGCTGAATTGGTGATTTTTATTTTTTCGGTGTGAAAAATCTATTTTCCGCGTACGTGCCAGCCAACGCATAGCCATTTTCAAGAAATCAATCTCCGACATTTAAACCTCGTGATCTCTGCTCAAAAAAAGTTCTATAACAACAACATAAGAACATCAAGGTTAAATTGAAATATACAGAAAATCGCAAACAATTTCAGCCATTATTAATATTTCAAAAATTTTACGAGTCTGAATAGATAGCTCTCATTGAAAACGCTCGGTAGTTGAAAAAATGCGTCGGGATCGGAAAATGTTTACGTTTTCTGGTGATTAGAGGCAGTATCCGATGGATTTTCGAGGAGGAAACAATCTACGAATATTTTCCAATCCCCAATTTGAAACCCCACACGGGGGTGACGAGAGGCACAGGAATAATAGTAGGAGAGCTAGTGAACCATCCGAGTAACCCGTTTCCCACAAAGCTAGAAATTTTTTAAATCATGTTTTATTATCGGTCAATTATGAAAATACGAATCTGGCAGGCATCTCATCCCTTAAATTTTCGAAAATGTATTTTTTTTTTATATCTACTCCCACAAGGCTACAATTTTAATACGTTGTAATTTACATAAGTTTAAGTGTAAAAAAAAATTGATAACCTATTTTGATGGTTGCAAGTAAGTTCCAGACGATAGCATAGTTGTCATCGGGATATTCTATCAATAATAATTTAAAAAGTAGATGTAAACAACCAGACTATTTTGACGGTTGCAAGTGTCTGCCAGACGAGTATATAATAGTCAAGACGCTCGATGGGAGTGCGAGCGTAACAGACTTGTTCGAGTTCCAATGTCAGAAAGAGAGAATACATCTATTGTGTAGAGGCATTCCAACAGTAAGTTAAAGGAAAATGAGATGGTGAGACGTATCTATATGAGCGAGTGAGATGAAAGAACCGGCAAGACCAGCTGATCGTTTAAAACGCAGTCAGCAACGGCACAGCTTATCCACTACCAGCTAGTCCTCTCTACCGATATCGGAAAGTTGGAGTGTCCATAGTCGCTTCGAAAGCTTTTGGTATTCTAAATTTTTCTTAAAAATTGAAAAAGGCCGGTTTTCCCCTTTTTTGAAGACTGATGGATTATAGACACAACCGGTCAGTGCATAAAATCCTGGTAAACTTAATGGGAAAGATGGTCCAAGTTTGGTATAAAGTTCGGTTATCACAACGCATCTTTTTTATTTCCAGCATCGTATTCCATAAAAATGTGCAATAAGTCACTAGATAAATGGTCCATATTTCCAAGTATTATAATTAAAATATCAATATCTGATGATTTAATTAAGATATTCAGATTGTCTTCATTGATTTGACGAATGTGTTGTATAATTTTTGTGTCTGCCATTTCGTGATTTATGCAAGACAAGTTATCATTAAAAATCGAAACAACTGAATTATTTTTAACTACAAATTATGACAATGTATTTTATCGTTTCTACATATGACGCAAATTATATTCACTGCTTCCATAATTAACACTAGTAGCAAAAATTAATAAGTATTAAATAATTTTTTAATGTTATTATTATAATTTTTTAATAGCTGTGCCACGCCGAGAAATAATGTGCTTATAGTCGTTGCCACAGCTTATTCACTACCAGCTAGTCATCTTGCGACGGCATGATTTCGAAAAGTGCCGTGCAAATTTTAGAAGAGAGCCATGACTCAATATTGTTTTAAACGTATGAGCATCTGATTAATACTTTTGACAGTTCGTTTAACTTAAAATATACTTTTTTATCTTCTAAATGCGTTTTTAAATGGCGAAATTGTATAAAAATCCGAAATTTCGGACTTTTTTAGGGCGATAGCCGTGGGTTCGGACGAATTTATCGACGATTTTGAAGCGAAAATTAATTTTAAATTTAACCGTCTATTAAAAATACTGATGCGCATTCGGCCACTGCGACTGTGGACACTCCAACTTTCCGATTTCGATAGAGAGGACTAGCTGGTAGTGGATAAGCTGTGCCTTGCTGACTGCCTTTTAAATGATCAGCTGGTCTTGTCGGTTCTTTCATCTCACTCGCTCATATAGATACGTCTCACCATCTCATTTTCCTTTAACTTACTGTTGGAATGCCTCTACACAATAGATGTATTCTCTCTTTCTGACATTGGAACTCGAACAAGTCTGTTACTCTCGCACTCCAATCGAGCGTCATGACTATTATATACTCGTCTGGTAGACACTTGCAACCGTCAAAATAGGCTGGCTGTTTACATGTACTTTTTAAACTATTGATAGAATATGCCCTTAAAATTTCAGCCTTGTGGGAGCAGGTTATGAATTACTATCCCGATGACAACTTTGCTATCGTCTGGCACTTAATTGCAACCCTCGAAATAGGTTGTAAATTTTTTTTACACTTAAACTTATGTAAATTGCAACGTATTAAAAATGTAGCCTTGTGGGAGTAGATTAAAAAATATATATTTTTTTTCACTCTTCTAAAAATTTAAGGGATGATGACGCAACCGCGAGATGCCTGCCAGACTCGTATTTTCATAATCGACCGGTAATAAAACATAATTTAAAACATTTCTAGCTTTGTGGGAAACGGGTTACTCGGATGATTCACTAGCTCTTAGACTATAAGTAAAAGCAGTGTTCACAGGATACTGAAGTACCACAAATTTCATCCCTACAAACTTCAGCTCGTGCAGGAATTAAACGAAGATGATTACGACAGACGTTTGCAATTCTGTGAAGGACTAAGGGAAATGCTTATTGTTAATCCACGTCTTATTTGATTTTCGAACGAGTGTACATTTTTCAACAACGGTAACGTAAATCGCCATAACTGTCGCTACTGAGCTGATGGTAATCTCAGACAATTCCGTGACGTTCATACTCAGTACCTTGAGAAGTTAAATGTGTGGGGCTGGAATCTTTGGCGCCTTCTTTGTTGGTCCGTTCTTTCGGCCTGGAAATTTGGATGGAGATGTGGATCGGGATCTTTTGAAAAACGCCATAAATCCCAGGATAACAGAGGTAATTGAGAACGGAAATCACTATGACAAAAGTTACCTCTATTGTTCAACAAGAAGGAGCTCCTCCACATTATGTTGTACGTGTGCGACAGTATCTTGACGAGATATTTCCTGGTCGCCGGATGGAAAGGAGGGCACCCTTTATCGAATGGCCAGCTAGGTCACCGGATTTATCACCCCTGGATTATCTTTTATAGAGGCATCTGAAAGTTTACGCCACTCAACCAGAGACAGCGCCAAAGAGTTGTAGGCGACTGGTAGCTGATAACACCTGAAATTTTAGAAAGCATCTGCCAATCCTTTGAACAAAACCTATATTCTTGCATGGAAGCAGGCGGTGCTGACTTTGAAAAGGGTATTAAAAATTCTGTATGATTTAGTAACAATTAATAAAATCAAATTCTTCAGATAGTAAAACTTGTTTAATTTATTTTTTTCATTTTCGACGCTATTTCATATCTGTAGGTCTAACCATGTATCAATAACTTCATCCTGATTCCATTTTTTCAATTATAGGCGTAATTTTGCACGAAATTTTTAACCGCATCCCAAAAATAGGATACAGCCATGAAAGTAGGCTTTAATAACCTTTCAAATGAGGTACCACTCGACCCCTCATTCCATTTAAGATTTTAAGGGTACATGTCACCCTCGTGTGGGGTTTGAACTTGGGGGGTTGGGAAATATTCGCAGATTATTTCCCCCTCGAAAACAAACTTCACGTATTTGACCTTTTTTGCTTTTAAAACAAAAACTGGCTTTAAATAAATTGCCTTGTAACGTTTTCGCTGGGACACCCTGTATATATCGTTCTTTTAGGTACTACTTCTAATTTTTATCATGATATTTTACGGTTTTCAAAATAAAATATTCTTTGTCTTTATTTTATAAATATTTCATTAACATATCCGTCCAGAGATCTGTTTTCCTGTTTTACAGCCAAAAATATTAAGTATCCGAGTATTTCCGGAGATATCCGGAAAAAAACAAAATTCTGACAAATCGTTTTATTTTTTTCCTGGGCTTATTTAAAAACGAATTTGAAATTGAATTGCTCTTTTTCCATTCTATCCAATGGTGGTCTCCAGCTTGGAATTCGACGTTTCGTCTTCAAGGGGTCATCATCAACTTTCTTTTTTTTAGATACGAACTTTAATTTTTATATTGCTTTTCAGATGATATTGGCGTTATTGATATGAATATGTGTTTTTAATTTTTATTTTTTATTTTTATTATTTTTTTTAATTCCTTATTTTGCTTTGGCGTAATTTTAAATAGTTAAAGTTACTTTTTAAATTTTTATAGTCTATAAAAATATTTTGTTTTGTTTTTTGTAAAGTGGAAAAATGGAGCCTTCATTTTTAATAAAAATAAAAATAATAAAATGAAATAAATAGGTTCGTTTATTTTTTGCCCCAAAGCAAAATAATAATTTAAAAAAATAATAAAAAAGAGAATAAAAGAAAATTAAAAACATATTCATATTAATAACGATAGGTATCATCTGATGCTGGATATCACCATTGGATAGATCGGAAAAGCGGAAAAATTCGTTTTTAAATAAGCTCAGAAAAAAAAACAAAACAATTTTTCAATATTTCGGTTTTTTTCGGATATCACAGGAAATACTCCGAATTTGAAAACTTCGGCGTATTGTTAGGCACCTAAATGCGCATTTTACTGCCCTAATTAGAAAGACACTGTATCTCTTCCGGTTTTGAGTTCCCCATACATAGACTCGAATTCGAGCCGGTATATTTTTGAAAAAAGGGTCACTTTGGGTCGTTCTAGCGCCGAAAAATCGCGATATGGAAGTTCTAAGAGAAAAACTCTCTAAATGGCATTTATTTTTCAGGGAAAAAGTAAATATATCGATTTCAAGGTTCAAAAAATAAAGGTTTTAATTTTTTTTCTACAAAAGGATTTTTTTAAGAAGCTGATTACTTGACAATAATCTACGTCAAAAACTGCATTATGAGACATTTTGGAAATGATGATGCCTATTACACAGGGTGATCTAGTTAAGTTTAAATTTTTCGCCATTTCGAGTTTTGACACGACCCGACCGGGCGACCACTGAATATTTTATTAGTGAAAAATTGAATAACCTAGATCAACCAAACGTTCCTACATTAAAGAGGGGGAATATCAGCAGAACATACCAAAAAATCGCATCGATCCGATTGAAAAAGCCGAATTGGTGATTTTTTGATTTTCAGTTTCAAAAATCTACTATATGCGTACGTGCCCGCCATCCAACTCATAGCTATTTTCAACAGATCAATCTCGGATTCGTCAACTTTGCGATCTCTGGTATAAAAAAGTTCTATAATAATTTTCGGTACGAGATTAAATTGAAACGTGCAGAAAAATGCAAAAATATCCAAAGGTTTTAATATTTCGGCAATTTTACGAGTCTGAACAGATAGTTTCGCTTTCGATGCATTGCGAAATTTGGACATTTTTTGGTGAATAAAGGCAGTTTCTGGTGGATTTCATGGCAGATCTCGAAGTAAAATTTAGCATATCAATGTATATAGTTTTTGTGATAAATAAGTAGATTTAATTGCCTGAAATCTCATTTGAAACACTTTGAAGATCGGGAAAATGGGCCAGGATAGAAGAATTTAACATTTTTCAAGCTCTAAGCAGCGGTTTCTTCATTTATGGGAGATTTCGAGTTAAAAGTTCACTTTAAACATCGAAGTTATGACAACCGTTTTCAAAATATAGAACACAAAAAATACTTGTATTTCATAGTATTAATCTCGCATTGTTGTAGTTTTCGCTTCTGTCGTGCACCCACCGCTTTTTTCTCCTTGTTTCGCCGATTTAAAAATGTACTTATTATATAAAAGAATATTTGAATATGACAAACATTTCGTCATCTAACTATATCTTTGAATTCTAAGGGTATCCCTGCTGTTTTCAATACTTCAGATAAATATTCAAATATTTAACGATCTTAAAAACAAAGTGGCCTTGATCTTTCTTGACACTGATATTCGGGTTCAGATTATTTTATAAATTATATCATAATACATCTTTTTTTTAATACAATAATTACAATCCTAAAAATAACAGATCTATAGGACGGATTTAGAGAATTATTTACGGCAGGACCGCATTACCTTTTGATCGATTTGTTAGCTCGTTTGAAACAAGGACGATGACAGGTATGTTATTGTTGTTTAAGTCATCACTATCTGGTCGTAAATCAAAGTAGTATACGTGATGTAAATTATAAAGTACATATACTAAAAATAAGATCCGGATAATTTACAAGTGGAGTCAATGATCAACGAGAGAGACAATTTTTGCAAATTTAGTTGTTTGGCGAACAAGGGAAACTATTAGAAATATTATCTTATCTAGCCGCTACACGAATCATTGATAAGTGTTGACTGGAAATGTTTAGAGGTCGTTTTTCAGATTTTGCGTAGTTTTTTATATATTTGGACAGCAAATATTTAACGATGAAGGTTGTCGCAATTTTTGGAATGGCAGGTGCTTGTAGAAGGAGTGAATTAAATAAAATGACCATTAATGACATAGAATGATATTTTACTGGTAAGAATTCCACTTACAAAAACCGATAAACCAAGAGACTAGAGAGTTACCGAAAATACGTCAACTTTCGTAACCCACAAACACCAAAAACAATAAGTGTTCTGTGCAACCTGTAGCCAAAATCCCTTGGGAAATCGAAAAGTTTCTGAATTTGCCGGGGTCCCAGCTATATATTGGTCACACGTTTAGAGACGTTCCTCTGCTATTTTATTAGCAGATGAAGGAGGAGACTTTTTAAGCCTGAAAAGACACGAAGGTTGGAAATCATCCACACTTGCAGAAGGAATATGTTGATGAATCTCTTTACAGTAATGTAAAAACTGGAAAAATGTTTCAATTCGAATCCTCATCCAGAACAGAACAGCAGCCTTCAATTTCTGCAATACCAGATAATTCAGTCATTGGGGATTTTTACCTGGAGAAAAGTGGGGAAGTTTTGAAAACTGGGTAGGTTTCAGGGTCCCTAACTAAAATCCGCAAAATGCACAATTCAACACTTGCCGCCGGCGCTGCCATCTTGCCAAGATGGCGGCCAAAATCGTTATTTTGCAAATATCTCAAAAACTATGCCTTTTTCGAAAAAATATGTAGGGAGCTGGATCTTTCAACGTTGTTACTGGAATAATGCCTGTTCTTGTTTTCTTCCAACCCCATTCTTCGGCTTCTTTGATACAAACATACCATTGCTAAACCTGGTGGTAAGTTCGCAATGAATGCTATCGTGCCGCTGCTCTCGTAGGTGGTAAAGTTGCCAAATTAAATTTACTTTTTGTTTCCGATTTCACAAAACAGTGGTATCGATATTTATCGAGATTTATGTTATCTCTGTCTTGAAGAAATTTCTCATCTGCAATAGCAACTTCGTCAGCGGTGGCATGCTTGTTTTGAAATGCTTCTATAGAAGCTTGTCAGTCTCTACGTTTTTCAAGAGTTGTTAAAGTTTTCAGCTTCTCTTGGTTGGTCTCTATGGCCGACGTCGTATCACACCCACTTATTGCGTGGAGGAACAATATGTTGTCCTTCACCGCTTCGACGCCATTTAAACTCTGCGACGAATAGATGTTGCTGATTGTTTTCCTCGTCCAGGCTTCAGGAGGTATACATTATGGTGAGGCTTGCACAGTGCTGTCAACAGAACAATGAGGCCGACATGCTCTCCAACAACAACAACAACGTTTTCATATGAAGATGACATCTCGATTGCCGTATTTATTAATAATGTGTCTGCGTCTTCTGTAGCCTGGATCACTGTGAAGTGCACTTCTTCAAATTTCCGTTTCAAGATGGATATAAAGCGACCTTTGTTCGCATCGTTTGATAGAAAATTAGTTTGTGAGACTGTGGGGGTCATGGACTCATGAAACAAAACATCTGCTGTACTTTTTTTGTGATCTTCGCTGTCGTTCTGCGCGTTTCGTGCTTTTTTCTGCAGCGTCTGTAGGGTAGCCATCGAAAACAACAACCGCATTTGACTGATGGTGTCTTTCTACATAATTTACGTAACTGTTGCAAATCAAACCGAATGTTTCATTTCGGCTCCAAACAAGTCGATGCAACAAGTATCCACCGTCAATTATGTACACTCTGTTAGGTCCAAAGTCAATATCTGTAACTGGCGAAAAAGCTTTGTACAGTAGAGATTTCGCTGTTTTTCGCATTCCGGCTTCAGAAAACAGGGACAATGGGTACGGAGCCAACTCATACTGCAGATGCTGTTCAAGTTCTTCATTGCTCTGTTTTGCAACACACAGTCTCTGGAAAATGAGTAGAGGGTTAATGGGCACTACTTTATTATCAATACGAATACTCGAGTTCACTGCTCTCAGGGGCAGTACTTCGTCTTTGCGTCAATCATATTATATATTCCAACTTTCCCAATTCGCTCTGCATGTGTCGGTAAGGTTCATCATAAGCTCAAAATACTACGAGAATTCATGACAAATATACAGGGTGTCCGGAAATAACATCGCCAAATTACAGATGGTGATTCTACATAAGAAATCATTAACATTTTTTCATATGAACATGGGTCCGAAAATGCATAGTTTCCAAGATACAGGGTGTCAAACTTTTTATAAAAAATCAGTTTTTTGTTAATATCTTAAATATTATTTTACTGATTTTGTTGAAATTTGGCAGGGTTATCTGCAGTAATAAGGGGCTCATTTAGCCTTAATTAGATTAAAAATATAAAGTCCAGTGGCGTCCCGGAGGACATCATACCGAATATTATTGACAAAAAAAGTGTGCGGCGCTGACTTTTTCAAACATTTTATATTTTTTTCGTATTAAGCAACTAAAAATACAATATTTTTGATTCTTGAGTTGTTTTCGTATCTTGCGTTGTTTTCGATAAAAAAAGTAAAAACCGGTTTATTACATTTCCAAACTTTTTTGATAAAATCGATATTTTTATTTATATCTTAAATATGCTTTTACCGATTTTGTTGAAATTTAATAGGGTTATCTGTAGTAATAGGCGGCTCATTTAGCCTTTATTAGATTAAAAATAGAATGTCCAGTGGCGTCCCGGGGGTATCATACCGAATATTATTGACAAAGAAATGTGCGCCACTGACTCTTTTAAACATTTTATATTTTTTTCGTATTAAGCAACTAAAAATTCAACTTTTTTATTTCTTAATTGGTTTTCGTATCTTCCTTCGTTTTCGAGAAAAAAATAAAACCAGTTTATTACAGCGTTTGATGTAGAATTTTGTGCCCTAAAGAAATGTAATAAACTGGTTTTTATTTTTTTTCTCGAAAACGAAGCAAGATACAAAAACAAATTAAGACACAAAAATGTTGTATTTTTAGCTGCTTAATACGAAAAAAAAATAAAATGTTTAAAAGAGTCAGTGGCGCACATTTCTTTGTCAATAATATTCGGTATAATGCCCCCCGGGACGCCAATGGACATCTTATTTTTAATCTAATAAAGGTTAAATGAGCCGCCTATTACTACAGATAACCCTATTAATTTCAACAAAATCTGTAAAAGCTTATTTAAGATATAAATAAAAATATCGATTTTATCAAAAAAAGTTTGGAAATGTAATAAACCGGTTTTTACTTTTTTTATCGAAAACAACGCAAGATACGAAAACAACTCGAGAATCAAAAATATTGTATTTTTAGTTGCTTAATATGAAAAAAATATAAAATGTTTGAAAAAGTCAGCGGCGCACACTTTTTTTGTCAATAATATTCGGTATGATGCCCTCCGGGACGCCACTGGACTTTATATTTTTAATCTAATTAAGGCTAAATGAGCCCCTTATTACTACAGAAAACCCTGCCAAATTTCAACAAAATCAGTAAAATCATATTTAAGATATTAACAAAAAACTGATTTTTTATAAAAAGTTTGACACCCTGTATCTTGGAAACTATGCATTTTCGGGCCCATGTTCATATGAAAAAAAGTTCATGATTTCTTATGTAGAATCACCATCTGTAATTTGGCGATGCTATTTCCGGACACCCTGTATATGTAGATAGATAAAGCAGTTTATAGAAGTTAACGAAATAGAGTGTGAATAAGAGTGTGAATAAGAGTGTGTAAAATGAGTATTTTACGCACGGTAGTAGAAAATAGTTATTTATGCAACAAGTGTGTAAAGTGACCCTTTTTTTATGAATGGGAATATTATTCAATCCCAGGAATAAAAAAAGGGCACTTTACGCATGAGTAGCATACAAAATTTTTTCTACTACCGAAAAATATATGAAAAAACAAAAATAATATTAAAATATTTTACGCACTGCCCTAAACGACAAAAAATATTGTCAGATTTACTTTACGCACTAGTGCGTAAAATAACTTACTTTACGCACTGCACATTAAAAAGGCCTATTTTACGAATCTTAGAGAATGCGTAAAGTGAGTACTTTACGCACGGTAGTAGAAAAAGTATTTTTAGTATTAGTGCAAAGAAAGGTCCCTTTTTGAACGAAAAATCATTTAAAAATTGTTACTTTTTTGAACGATTGTATAAAAATATTTTTCTACGACCGTACGTGAAATATACTTTCACGCATCACTACTAATGCGTGAAGTACAATTTCACGCACCGGTGCGTGAAGTACAACGTATTCCTTATGGGATTTATTTCACGCATACTTCCATAAGAGCCCATGTACGCGCCGATCCAAAATGAACAGGTGGCTATGCTTGTCCTATTTTGATTGAAGTTTTGCGAGCTATGACAACTGTCATTAAAAAGAATAATTATTGTGTAATTACGTTGATCGTGCAAATATTGTTAGAAATTTCAAAACTATTGACTCAGATTCTGATCTGGAATTATGTGGTACTCCACCAGAAATAACAGCCGCAGCCAATATTGCAAGCGAATCCTTATTGCCGAGCAAATCCCTCAAAATTTACGAAAGTACTTATTATTATTATTATTATTATTATTATTATTGTATTATTTACGGCCGTAGAAAAAGTATAGTGTGCAACACGTGCGTGAAGACTTCACGCCCTTGTTACACAATATACTATTTCAATATTGGTGTTAAAACTGTTAAAAATAAATGCTATAAAGTAATACTTTTTTATTATTAAACAGCATTAACACTAACAAAATTATTTATTTACAAACATTAATATTTATAGCGCAATTCTAGCAAATACTATTAGATTAATTCTTGGAGAACTGGTTGAGGATATATTAATTCTACCTACAACACTACTTGATGATGCTGAAGTCAAAGCAGGACTTTTCCAAGCAGTTAAGGAAGAGAGCGATTCTAGCAATGAGAAAAATTCTTCCTGCAATTCAATTTGTATTTTCGATCGAATCCTCGACGTAACCCTCGGCCACGATTGAAGATTTCCATCCACCATATATCTTTATTGTAATTAGATTAACTTATGAATTTGCTAACAAAGACACCGAAGATCTTCGGAAACCATCACCCATAAATCGCTTCGGAATTGGTAATATTTGTAAAAATTAAACGATGTTGGCAGGAACCTTCGTAAAATAGGCCATTGATATCAGTTTAAAAAATAGCGTGATAGACAAAAATATATATAAAGTTTTGCCACTTGGGAATTAAACTATCTAGGGATGTACTTTCAAAAGTACCACCTAAGTTGCTCAGAGCAGAGGCTTTCGAGAAATCAGATTAAAGTTCTGGGTGCATTAACAGGGATTAACGAACACTGTATAATTACGTATTTTAGGTATTATTCCGGAACTCTGCGAATTCATTAAGCTTAGATTATAGTGAAGAAGGGGTTTATATAAAAGTTTTAAGGATTATAATACGAGATCACTAATTCCCACACCACCACTGAGGTAAAGTTATTGGCGCGTTTTTTTAAGTGGTTTCTCCTGGAGGCTTAATCTAGTAAGTGGAAAAATTTATAAAAACTCCTCTGTAGTATCTATAGCATCTATATTGATACAGCTCTAGTCACGGAAATTTCTGCACATGGTTGTACCACGGAAGCCTGATTTAGTACAGCTGCATCTTGTTTGCAACTGCAGGTTATTAATTTTAAAATAGAAGCTGGGGCGGGTGGCTCAGTGGTAAAGACAGGTGACAGTGCATCATATTTTTCTCCACCCCCATAGCTCAGGCTGCAAATGTTGTCTACGCCATATTTGTACCTCAAGGTAACTACGACGGGAATGCTGCTGTAGTACTGCCGACGTGGAAGGTGATTTTGAAAGAACCAGGGCACTACCCGCTTGGGCAACAAATTTATTAAAATAAGCATATCTTTGTTCACTTAGACTAACCTCTAATAATTTCGCTTTATAGAGCTCCAATATAAATCGTTCCCCAGCTTGCGCAATTTCGTTTGAAGTTGGATTAGAGTTAATGAAAATCTAAACTATCAAGGTCCTTTTTTCGATTAAACAGATATACAAACAGTTGTTTGCCCTTTCCAAATAATCCTGACGTGGTACGCAGCCACTTATAACATGAATGCATAAGATAGATTCTTTTAAATTGCGGACTATATTAGATAGCCGTGTTTTAACATTACTTTGAGCCTTTTTTTTGAAATATGTGCCTTCTGGGTTAAGTGCAATTATTAAAACAAGAAGATCGACGTCTTGTTCGTTTTCCTGAGATTTTTTGATAACAGTGGTAACAATTTCGACATCAGAATCATCTACTACAATGCATGTGCCTATATATTTTGGTTGTTCAGATCTTCACCCAGGTGTGAAATAAGTCGTTCCTTATGGTTAATATTATTAAATTTACTTTGCGATCCAACTAATACTGTTTTTGTCCAAAAAAATATCACACGTAGAACGTTTTAACATTCTTCTTTGACGTTCGACACCTTCTGTGTTGGCACTAATCTCGGAGCAACCGTCAAATACAACAGTAACTTTGTAATCATAGCGCTTATGAATAAAAATAGGCATAGGCAGAGTAGACATCTCCAAAGGTACCTTCTTTTGGCCACACAATGAGGTGAAGCAAACAACCACCATCAAGAACGAAATGGTAACCTGCAGTGTTTATTTGTTGCTCAGCGACTTCGTTGAAAATATCGCGATAACTTTTTTTGTTTTTCTGATCAATCTAGCATTATCAAAAGCGAGCTCGAACTTAAAACAAGAGCGCAGATCTTCAGGAGAGCTCTATAAAGCGAAATTATTATAGAATAATCTAAGTGAGCAAAGTTATACGTATTTTAATAAATGTGTTACCCAAGCGGATAATGCCGTGGTTCTTTCAAAATTATCTCCCACGTCGGCAGCACAACATTCCTGTCGTAGTTACATTCAAGTGAAAATATGGCGTAGACAACATTTGCAGCTTGAGCTATGGGGGTGGAAAAAATTACGATGCACTGTCACCTGTCTTCACCACCCGCCCTATTTTCTATTTTAAAATTAATAACCTGCAATTGGAAACAAGGTTGTTGAAAGAGATACAGCTGTATTAAACCAGGCTTACGTTATACAACTCTGCAGAAATTGTCGTGGTCAAAAACTGTACTCCAGAGGACTTTCCTCTTTATAAATTTATTTTCACTTCCTTCATATCCCTGACTTTGGCATTTTAAAAACGCAATTACTATAATACTTGATTATGTCTACGTCCATGTCCTTGATTTACAAATTCGGCCACAAGGTTGACGCTTTTTATAATTTCCATTTTTCTTTAAGATGCCAAAAGCATATTTTTCGAAAATTGTAAACCTTTCAAGGGCGTATTCATATGGTTCCCGTGATTTTTGGGGCATGAATCTAATGTTTCTATATTTGCCGCTTCCTGAATGCCAAAATCGGTTTCCATAACTCTTATTGAAAAACATTTTATCATTAGTTTTTTTTAAACTAATCAAAATGTAAGTTTGAGACTTATTTCATCTTCTTCATCTTCATCTTAGGTTAGATAGCCTAAAAACTATAGGACTACCTAAAAAGTAAAATTCAATTTATTTTACCATAGACGTCGCAGAAAAAAATATATTTATCCCGAAAGACACTTAAACGCAAATTCTAAAAGAAAAATAATAATTTAAGGAAAAATTAAAAATATATAAATATAAAAAAGTTATCACCCCTTAAAAAAAGTTGTTACCAATAAGTGGTGTAACACCTAAGAAAAATGTATCAGACTGTAATTGTATTTTGTTATTGATAGAAGAAAATAACTAACAACAAAAATTATTAGGTAAGGATGCAACTCTCCAAATTCGCCTTTAATTTCATTTATGCAGGTTTTGATTTATTGTTTTGAGCGTCCATCTTGTGCTTTTTCTCTTTGCTTCTTTCTTGGTTCTGTTTTGTTAGTTTCTTCCTTTTATTGCAATGCGTTACTTGGTTTTGTAATCAATTTGTATAGATTTTTTATTGGGTTGTATACTAAAGCCTGCATTTTACATTATTTTATTTTGTAAATAAACATTTAATTATTGTTTTTTTTTTTAGTATAATTAAAATATAAATGTGCCTTTATTTTGTATAAGGTCAAGTAACCCGAAAGACATGTTTTGGAACTACCCACAAAAACACATGTTTATTTATGTATTAAATACAATTTATTTTACAAGCGATGTTATAAGGCCGTCGCATAAAAGCAAGTTATATATACCAAAAGATATTTAAAAACGCAAATATTAGAATAAAAATGTAATAAATTTTAAAATATACAAATCCAAACAAAGTTAACACATCTCAAACAAAGCTGTTACTAATTAGCGTTAAAAGACCTAAAAAATATATAATTTTAATTATTAAATTAATAATAATAATTAATTTAGTTTCTGTGGTCATTTTATATGGTTCTTCTTATGTATTATTTTTTTAGGTTGGTAACTGAAATTTGCTTTGCTAGTTTTTGCTGGTATTTTGTAATCAATATACTTATTTATTGTGCCTTTTATTGGTATTTTTCGATTACTGACAAAAACACATTTTTTATTGTAGCGGCAATATAAAGCACTTGCAGAAAATAAAATTATCTATCCCAGAAGATATTTAAAACCAAAATATTAAAACAAAAATAACTTCTTACTAATTGGTGTTAAAAAGACCTAATTATAGTGTTAAAAGACCTAAAAAATATAGCATTCTAATTATTAAATCAAATATTATCAAAAATTAATAAGTTAAATTAGTTTGTTCGTGTATTTTACTTTCTTTACCGTGCGTTTTGTTAATTTTTGCTGGTATTGCAAGGCGCTGCTCGACTTTTTAAATCATAATATTTATTGTTATTTTTTTTAGTTTATTCATTGGTGTTGTTCGACTATCCACTAAAACAATTTTTTTAATGTATTAAATATAATTTATTCTACAAGCGACACTATAAAGCCGTGGCAAAAAATCAAATTATATATACCGAAAGACATTTAAAAACGCAATTATTGAAACAAGAATAACTTAAGTAATATCTAAAAATAAACCAAGTTGTTACTAATTAATGTTAAAAGACCTAAAAAATATAGTACTCTAATTATTAAATTAAATAATAATAAAAATAAATATGTATTCATTTAGTTTGTTCGTGTATTTTACTTTCTTTACCGTTTGCTTTGTGCATTATTTATATTTTCTTGGTCAACTCTGTAACTGAAATTTTGTTCTGTAAATTTTTGCTGGCATTGCAAGGCGTTGCTCGATTTTTTTAATCAATATATTTATTGTTATTTTTTATTAGTATTATTCATTGGTGCTGTTCGACTATCCACTAAAATAATTTATTTAATGTATTAAATACAATTTATTCTACAGGCGCCACTATGAAGCCGTGGCAAAAAATCAAATTATATATAGATATCGAAAGACATTTAAAAACGCAAATATTGAAACAAAAATAACTTAAGTAATATATTATGTAAAAATATATACATCCAAACAAAGTTGTTACTAATTAATGTTAAAAGACCTAAAAATATATAGCACTCTAATTATTATTAAATTAAATAATAATAAAAATTAATATGTATTAATTTAGTTTGTTCGTGTATTTTACTTTCTTTACCGTTTGCTTTGTGCATTATTTATATTTTCTTCGTCAACTCTGTAACTGAAATTTAGTTTTGTTAATTTTTGCTGGTATTGCAAGGCGTTGCTCGATTTTTCTAAT
>MU185576.1:0-33062 GCA_016904865.1 Pissodes strobi
TCAGATCCAGTGTAAGGACAGATTTGGTGAAGATAAAGCGGTGGTGTGATGCAAACTCTTTATCATTTAATGTTTCCAAAACCAACATTTTAAATTTTAAGTGTGCTGTGGAGGATATTTATCTGGAGGGTCAACTGATTCCAACACCCAACATGAACAAATTTCTGGGCTTATCAATAGATAACTCTTTGAAGTTTGAAGATCATATATTGAATGTTTCCAATAAGATCTCTTCTGGTTGTTATGCCCTCAGGGTAATTTCTAACAGTTTGGACTTCTCCATCGCTAGAAATTCTTATTTTGCTTTGGTCGAATCCCACCTTCGATATGGTATTTGTTTTTGGGGTTCATGTGCTCACTACTTGTTCAACTCTGTGTTTGTCTTGCAAAAGAGGGCAATCAGATATATGTGTGGTGCAAAGGTTCGCGATTCATGTCGTCCATTATTTGTAAGACATGGCATTTTGACTCTGTGTTGTATATTTGTTTTGGAGACGGTTTGTCTTATTTTTAAGAAATACAAGAGTGAGCTATCTATAGGTGGGCAATATAATATGCGTCACACTCACACCCTTGGGTTACCCATTCCACGCTCAGAGCTAGTTAGAAGCTCCATAATTTATGGAGGCAAGAAGATCTTTAATCATCTCCCCTTGCGGTTGAGAAGGCAACCATGCATTGAGCGGCTCCGAAAACAAACAAAACAAGTGTTATCGGAGAAGGCTTACTACAACCTAAATGAATTTTTTAGTGATAGGATTGATTGAAAAATGTTTGTGAGGATTGTTCTACTTTTTATATCGTCTTTTTTCTCTTTATTACTCTATGGACTGGTGTGTTTTTAGTATGTACTTAGGAATAAGTTTTATTGTAACTCTCGACCTTTTAGATATTAGATATTGAGTAGGTATGGCTTTGTCAACAACTTTGTAAGTTACGGCAATAAAGCTATTTTTTGACTTTGACTTTGACTTTAGAATCTCCTTAATTTATTCTTAAAATGTATCCGTGGTAGCCCCCATAATGAAGGTGGCGTTTTATTGGACATCTTAACAGCCAGGTATCCCGGGCCATCCTGACACCTCTTTAGTCGACAGTATGCAGTGACGAAAACATCTCGATGTCTAGCGGTGGCTTCTATATTGTTCTCCGTTTGCCTTTAAAAATAAAGGATTTTCCAGGATCTATGCACATGGTAAAGTCAATATCCTCAGGCTCCTGAATGCCGATCTGCAGCAGTCCCTATAGTTCAGTTCAGCAACGATCTGCGCTGCAACGCCAACACTTTTTGATTTTGGGCAGCCTCGCCCCATATGAAGATGGCGTATGTCATCTGTGAGTGGAAGATGCCGTAGTATGACATCCTCATGTCCCTCTCAGAAACACACCCCGCTAGGCTCCTGAGCGTGAACACGCTACTTCCAAACTTTTTTGGGAGTATCTATATATGCATCCAAACTAACCCATAATTATCTGGGATCCAGTTGTACTCCCAAAAATTTAACAGACGAAATATTTTCATTAATAGTTTCAGTGTCGCTGATGAAGAAAACCACTTTTTGGGTTTTGTCTTTATTTAGGAGCAGCATGTTCGTGCTGAACCACTTTTCAACTCTCTCCTGCATACCTGTCAGGTCCTGAACAGCCTCCCCAAGGGAGGGTGCAGCAATTGTTACCGCAGTATTGTCAGCAAAAAGTGTATATCTTGTGTTATTATCACCAATTAGTGGCTGGTCATTAATATAGATTAAAAATAAGATCGGTCTCAAAACAGATCACTGTGGCACACCAGGTACTACTTTACCTTCCGCCGACGATACTCCGACAGCCCTCACCACCTGACTCCTGTCAGAGAGATATCACCTCAGCATCTCAATAAGTCAAAGGCAAAGTCAAAATATGCTTTATTATCATAACCATATAGTTATTGACAAAGCGGATCTAAATATAACGATACAATAGAGTCAAAAATTTTATATACATAGAGACAAAAGACAAAATTTGAACATACTAACATGTAGGAGGTCAAAATACATTTGTTTAAGTAGGCATTGAAACATATTAAAATTGCCAAAATCTATAACTTAAAATGCTTAATAAAATTATGTATGGCTAAAAATAAAAATAAATGCTAAGATGAACAATTCAGGTAATCATCAACCTGGGACACAAGTAACCTTTTAACACTAGCTCTAAACCTTTTGTAATTTTGAAGGCGCCCGATCCTGAGTGGCAAATGATTAAAAAGTTTTCCACTATTGTAAATGACAGACCTTTTAGTTAAAGCTGAATGAGGGATTGGTAAACTGAGTTGGTAAGAACTTCGGGCAAAGAGTAGACATATTAAGAGAGGACAGCCGGCGAATTTCCTTTGATGTTTCAATACTTTCTTCATTGACCTCGTCCCTTTAAATTGGTAGTAAAGCGGCGTTGTCGCTTACAATTTTACTTTGGTGTTAGCGATGTTGCAATTTTCTTTACTGCTTTTCATTATTAGTAGACAGGACCGGCTTAATCCCAATTTCTATTTTCATGAGAAGGTAAACAGTTTTTTTACAATTACGTATTTAATCAAATTTGGGATCTTTTAACTATGGTTTAGATAATATATATTTTGTAAATTCTGAGATACACATAACATACAAAATGGATATAAAAGTATGCAAAAAATTACAGATTAAGTAAAATATTAATTTTCCGATTTTTTCTTGGAGTAGTTTTAAACGAAGAAATAATTTTTTTATGCTGTGTTAAAATATCACAGTTTTTATTATCATCGAAGAGCAAAAAATAATTTCCTACTCTTTATTGTACTGCATTTTTCAATTTATAATAGTTTAAGTCAAAGGTTTAACAAGGTGGAAAAAAATTCTCTTATAATTTCTTTTATAAAATAAAGTTACTTTGGATTATTAATACAGATAATATGGTCTGTATGCTTTCAAATCAGAGATCTACAAGCCCATGGTCATATCACTTGGCCCAGTGATTATTTCATTCTAGAAAACATTGGTAAAATAATCACAAAAGAACAATCTATTGAATTCGAGATTGAATCCAACTACTATTATTGTAATTTGAGACATTTTGGTAAAAAGTTGGATTCAATAGATTGTTCTTTTGTGGTTACCAATGTTCTCTAAAATAAAATCACGACTGAGCCAAATATGATATGACTGTGGGTTCGTAGTTTAGAGATATTTTATGTACATCTATAAAAAGATGATAAATGCAACTTTATACTAAACTTGTAAACACTATGTAATAATTAAAAACTCTCTCAAAAAACTATCATAATGTTTAGAAATTTATGTTTATGCAATACCTAAGAAATTGTATTAAACCCTTCAATCATTTAAAAATTGGATTTTCAACTTTGTTTATACGAATTTCAGATTGCTTCGATTTATTAGGTTAATACTATAAAGTTGGGTAAAATTGCACTACTTAAATAAAATGTATTTTAAGCTCGATTATAAGTATACTAGTAGACTGCAAACTTACCTAATTTCATCTATAGGCACTCTAAAAAAATGCAGCCTTTCATTGGAATTGTAATAAGTGTTTTTACAGTTCTTGTAATTACAATTAATTCCACTTCTAATATTTTCCATTTTAAGAAAAATGTGAAACTTCGAATTATTAATTAGTTACTACACCGCCACACAACCACCGATCTCCATATATGCACACAGCACAAATATAAAAAGCAAATGTCAACTCAATAATACTCAACATTAAACCAAAAATTACTACTCTTTGCTTAAACCAAGAATAGCAATTTTGACTTTGACATTAAACAAAACAATAAAACAAACGGGCAAATGTGCTAAATACTGACCACACGACACGTGCTCGATCGTAACAGTCAGAAATCGACGACTATGGCCAACCGTCTCCGAGAATGCCCGATTGTCCCTTTAACGGGGAGGTTGTTTCATCTCTTTTCAATTTTATTCGCTTTGTCTTACTGGCAGATCTTTTCATTTTTAATTAATCTTTGACGTAGTGCATAGCAGCCTGATGATAATTTACCTAACAGATTTATGATGTGATTTTTTAAAGTCAAGTTTCTGTCTATTAGCACTCCAAGAAACTTTGATACATCACTACATAAAACTTCGTTATTATCCAAAATGACTGGTTCAGGCACACAATTAAAATGCATGATGTTTGTCTTAGAAAAGTTAAAGGATAACTGGTTAGCGTCGCACGAGCCCTTAATTTTTTGAACATCAGATTCCATGGTATGCATTGACGATGTGTCCATAAAATAGTTGTGTCGTCTGCAAATAAAGTAATAAGTCTCTTTATGTCTGTGTTTACAATATCATTAATGTATATTAAAAATAGGATGGGTCCCAGTACCGGTCCTTGTGGAACACCTGTCAAATTGTATTTAAGTTCTGAGGCAACATTTCCAACCCTCACAGTCTGCTGTTTGGATGATAAATAAGACTCAAACCAAAGCAAAGAATTGCCTCTGAAGCCGTAATGGTCCAACTTTTGCAGCAGCACTCTGTGATTCACACAATCAAAAGCTTTGGAGAGATCACAGAATAGTGCCGCAGCAAAGTCCCCCTCATTCAGACGTACATATAGCTCACTAAGAAAGTGAAAACCAGCATCTGAGGTACTTTTCTTCGATTGAAAGCCTAATTGATTGATGTTGGGTAGTTTTTTGCATTCCAAAAAGGATGTAACCCTATTCTTCACTAACTTTTCCACTATCTTGAGGAGTGTTGGTATGAGGGCAATTATTGGCCGAATGTGTTCTGCCCTGCTAGGATCATCACACTTAGGAATTGGAACAATTCTGGAAATCCTCAGACATTCAGGGAAGGTGCCTGTCAGAAAGGAATGGTTGATTGCCTAAGCGAGGCTAACCAGAACACAATCCGGTAAATGCTGAAATATCCTCAGTGAAATCCCATCCCAGCCAGTGCTAGTCTTGTTTTTTTATTTCCCATACTGGTTTATCGGAACAAGATAAAATGAATCAGAATATTTGTCTTTTAAGTGGTCAAGAGGATCATATGCAGACTTTATATCCCTTGACAGCCTTTGTGAAACATCACAAAAAAAGTCATTAAGAACTTCACGCTCGAGAGAATGCTTAGAGCTCTTTTGTTTAGTTTTTCCGCGGAGTTGGTTGACAATATTCCAGCATTCTCTTTGTCGATTTGAAGAACGAGATAATCGGGATCGAAAATGATTCTTTTTCGATAATTCTATTACTCGTCTGTAGATCTTTCTATAGTTGTTAAAGTAGGTAACAAAAAAATCATTATTGATGTAGAATTTTCGGATAGTGTGAAGAGATCGTAAATTCTTGGATGCAATTTTTATTCCTTTGGTAAACCAAGGCTTCTTAGCCTTAGGTTTGATTTTCAGGTGCGTTATGGGAAAACATTTTTCAAAAATTGTGCTCAAAGAATTATGGAAGTCAGACAAGGTGAAGTGGTCAGTTAAAGCCGTTCAATTAGTGTTTTGGCATTGTTGTGTAAAATTATGTTTCGAAAAAATTCTTCCCCGCCTCCTAGCACACCCAGTTTGCCTCCCACACTCACTCAAACAAATGCTCAAAAGTACAGCCTCATGATCTGAAAGATCCGGATTCCTGACTGCACACTCACAGCTATCCTCATTTCTAGTGCAAACGTAGTCAATAATAGTTGACGAGAATTGTGAGATTCTTGTTGGCTGCTCAAGATGCATTTTTAAGTCAAAGGACTTCAATAAGTTTGTCAATTCAATAGTGTAAATATGGTCACTGTTTGCAGAGTTAATATTCAGATCACCGGCTAGTACGATCCTGAATTTCGGGTTAAGCAATTCCAAAAAAATATAAAGCCTTTCCACTAAAAATCTGTTCACTACATGCAGGGGGACGATATATACAAATAACATAAATACTAAGCTTTGTGCTTACACACAGAAAATTCAAACTCTTTTTCAACCAATAAACGACCATAAGAAGCTAGCGATTTAAACTTGTATTCTTCAATTATCTCTGTTTTAATAGATATTATTGTGCCTCCATGTTGGGCCTTTTTTCTACAGAAAAATGTTAATAGGGTATACTTATCTAAAAATACAATTTCATTCACCTTTAACCAATGCTCTGTCATTAGGATTAAATCAGGAAAGTTGCATGAATGTAAGAAGATGAAAAGTTCATCTGTTTTGTTTCTAAGTGATTGTATGTTCAAAAGCACAAAGCTTACTCGTGTGCCGTCTAGCCTAAAAAAGCATTATTATTGCTTATTGCATTTGGCCTTTAATTCGGGGCTTGTTTGTATACCTAACGATTCAGTACTTGGCATTTTTAGTTCTAATGCTAGTGATGCAGAGAAATCGTCCAAAGTTTGGACGATAGTTTCTACATACTGAATCTTAGTAGTTTGCGTTGCCACAGCATTTACATTGAGAATGTTCTCCATTATACTAGAAGTAGCATCTGTCTGGGAGCATCCGGTCTTTGTAGAAATATACGTATGGGTCCATTTTTCACAGGTTGATCCATGCGTCTGAGTTTCATTATCAGCTCGCTTTATGTCCTTGTATCTCATTAATTCAAGATTCTGTTCTCCAATCTTATCCTGGAGATTGGAAATTTGTTCTTCATAACCATTCACTTGCGTTATCAGCTCACTTTCTCTAGTAGAATTATCTTCCTGATAAGCCTGGGAATTCCTCTTTAAACGGGCAATGTATTGATTCTTTTGAGACAACTCTGTCGTTAATTCTTTCTCAAGAATTTGCAATGTATCAATCGTCCCATTATTCTCAGTTTCTAAGGCTTCCCGACAGGCTGTAGAGCAACAAATTAAATTTTCTGAGATAATCTCATAATTTTTTGTCCGTTTGCAGCAGCTAGGATGAAAGACGTTGTTGCATACTATGCAGATCCAATTATTGTTTGGTTTGTTCCTACAACATTTAAAAGCTTCTGCCATTTTCCAGCGACCCTGTATGCGACGTCCAGCCAATGCAGTTGATTATTTATTGATGTTAAACATGTACTATCGTGTGGCATGTGAAAACTCACTCAACGCAAAAAGAATGCTTAACATGCAAATTCTTATCACCAATGCTTTTTACAATAATGGAATTTCTATTGTTCTCTATTGATGGAGAGGATTTTAACAATAGGCCTCTGGTATTTAGCTAATAATTCTTACAATCCTAATTTGCTTACTGGAAAAGTGCGGCATTAATTAGGCTCCAAAAAAACACACACAATGATATACAACACTACTAATTGATTATATTTTAGTCCACTCGAAAAATACTTGAATTCCACCTCTGTATGACGGATTTTTTTTTGCATTTTCCAATGGGGCAGACGAAAGTAGGTACCCTCTATAGTTTCGATGATGTTCAAAATATGCTCCTGCTAATAGACTTACATATTATTTTCTAATATGGAATACAATCCATCATAAATTAATTTATGGCATAAAAATAATACTAATGTGTTGCTGGATCCCCTGACTTATTTGGACTTCCTCGAAGAATTATCTAAAGCAGGGTTGGGTATGAGATACCTACAACCTGAATCAATTTTGGCATATTGTTAAAAAGCATTCAACATATCAAACGAACATCGTTGTTTTACTGCCTACAAGTACCAAGGAGCTTACTTTAAAAATCACCTGAAGTCCTAAATTTCATTTTAAACAAGCCTAGTCTTGACACTGCGTAGATGCGTGTGAAGATGCGACATTTAGGATGATATTCTAAACGCCTAGCCCGAGCCGATGCGTTTCACGGAACCTTAAGACTGTTAGGTATTTATCATATTAATTTGTTACTTTTTGATAATAGGCATTTGGGGTAAAACCATGCAACTATTTGTTTAGGAGAAAAACATAATAAGTGGACTCTGTGCATGTGGTACTCATCACAACACATTGTGATTCGTGATTTCATGTTGTTACCGTCATAATCAAAGTGATATTACCTAAGTAAATTATTAGTCTAGGTGTAGGTTTTTAATCTTTAGAAATATAAGAGTTGGTTAGGTTATTGCTAATAATATACAGGATGTCAGCAGTATCGTGTCGCTCTCTAGAAACCAAGTGACATCACTTCCAGAAATTTGTCGAGCCATTTTTCGTCCTGTACCGATAGAAGCTTAATGTGATTGGCTCAGTCGAGAGGTGTTGGATCAGGAGATCGAGCAGACCTTTCATTGGACCTCTGTGTTTGTCAAAATATTGACCCTGTTGCTTTTCAGCATTTGTTCTTCTCAAATAAGAGATCACTGCAGCTAGACTTATTCACAAAAAAAATTGTGTCTGTCGAAGAAATAAAAATAAAAAACTAATCATATTTTAAGCCTGTAGTTAGGACACATTTTTAATGTTAAGATCCTCTGTTCAGGATATATTGTGTCATTTGAATGGCAGGAAATGAAAGCAATTGCGTTATAATATCTTAGACAATAATAAGGTGTTAGCCATAAACCCATTTTCAGTTGCGGAATTAATTTAAATCATATACCAACCGCGATGAACAACATCATGAGTGTCACAGATTAACGTTTATGTAACCAAAAACCAAATGGCGATAATTTTGAGCCACACTATATTGTTTTTTATATAATGTGTTATTTAAAGCATATATTTTTCATAAATTTGCATAGTTTACTTATAGATGGGCTACGTTTTAAGGTGTAATATACAAGGTGCTTTGTAAGTACTTGCCTTGATTTTTAGAGGGTTGCAAGTGACCGAATTATATAGCTAAACTAATGTCCGAACTTTGAGCTACAAAGAAACTAACCTTTTGCTTCAATATCATGGTAGTAAATTTTAAATTCGACCCTTCGTCCTATTTGTTCAGTGCAATTTAAACTTTTATCTTTTACAATTATTGCGGTTTTTCTAAATTTGTAACATCCTGTAGATTATATTCTATCTTGCAACTCTCTAAGAACAAGTTTATATTTCTTTTTTTTTTGTTTATTGAGATTAACAAATGTATTCGTAACATAAAACATAATATATCTGGGGACCTTTTTAACATACATCACATTTATTTTTTTTATATATAATTTTTTTATTTATAGAGTGTATATATATCATTGTTTTATTGCTTTGGAAAAAAGTGAGATATTTCGTGCGTAGATCTTCATAATTATTTTGATATTATCTTGGGGTGTTATTTTGTATTATATATTGTAATTAATTATTCTGTTAAATGTTATTTTGTGAATTTTAAAACGTTATACCAAATATCCAAGACTATTTACAAACAATTGTTAAACTTAAGGCCTAATAACATTTCTATAAAAGTGATAATTTTAAATAATAAAGACAATATTTTTTGTAACGACGTTTATTTTCATCCCCTACTTTAGGTACTGCCAAACACAAAGTACAGACGTTTAGGATGAATGTTTACAGAAAAGAAAGTAATAATTATCCATATATGGATTTAACAAACTGTTTATTGGTGACTAATTAATCATATGATGAACGAGGCAATTTTTTTGGACTGATATTTTAATTAGGCCATTAAATATTGTTACGTTTTTCCCGTGGGTTCTTAACAAAATTACAACTTGACTATTTTCCACTAATACTCTCTTTATTCACTACCACTGTATACAATTTAACACTTTAAACTCCTCTTATAACTTTACAACTAATATCTATTCAACACTCAATGATCAACTGAACTGAACTCTCCGACTAACCGACTTAGGTCTGCTTATATATAATCTCAAATCTATCACGAATATTCGGGAAGTATTCCGAGGCCACTCTATATGATCTCGACGAGGCCATCGAGATAATTCCAGCTATCCCGAAACTTCGCGGCGGGCCGGTCGATGATTCATACAGACAGAGAAGCGAGGGGCACGCGGCGGAGCGGCTAGTTCTATAGGGTAGCACAAAAACGTTCGGATGGTTGTTAGTCGTGACATTGCCTCCCTCTTAAACCTGATCGTCCCGATCAGATACTGCATGTCCGTGGTATGCTTTCAGTCTGTCGAGGTGAACAACTTTCAGTTTGCTTCTGGGACTCCGCTGAATTCTATACACAACGTCATTAATTCTTTTGATGACTGTATAGGGTCCTTCCCATACTGGCGTTATCTTGGGAGATCTTCCTTTCTTCCTTTGCGGATTATATAACCAGACTTTATCGTTCATCTGAAATCCCATAGAATTAGCTTTGAGATCATACCGTGTCTTTATTCGGTCACTGGCTTTCTCCGTGTTTTCTCTGGCTAATTCATGGATGTATAGTAACTTTTCCTTAAGGGAGTCCGCGTAGTCTTGAATTTCCATATCCTGGTTGTCTGGCGTTCCGAATAATAGGTCGCAGGGTAAGCGGAGTTCTCTTCCAAATAAAACCATGGCTGGTGTTAGTCCTGTCGTGTCATGGACTGCTGATCGATAGGTCATTAAAAATAGTGGTATGTGTTGGTCCCAATCCTTCTGATGTTCATCTACGACCTTTGACAAATGTTCTTCAATGGTCTTGTTAAACCTCTCAACCATGCCGTCTGATTGTGGATGTAAGGCGGTAGTCCGTGTTTTATGGATGTTGAGTAAATCACAGACTTTCTGGAAAACCTTGGATTCGAAGTTGCGTCCTTGATCTGAGTGCAGCTCTAACGGAACACCAAATCTGCTGAATAGGTTATTCACAAGGACCTCTGCTATGGTAACAGCTTCTTGATTGGGGATTGCAAAGACTTCAGGCCATTTACTGAAGTAGTCAATTGCCACTAAAATGTACTTGTTACCATTATTTGTTTCTAGAAAAGGGCCAGCTACGTCAATGGCGATACGTTCAAACGGTAGGCCCACATTATACTGTTTCATTTTGCCCTTAGATCTTGTTTTGGGTCCTTGGCTTGCGGCACAGGTTGAGCACTGCCGACACCACGATTTCACATCTTGGCAGTAGTTGACCCAGTAAAATCTGTCGCGAATCTTGTCAATCGTTTTGTTCACTCCGAGATGAGCACCAGACTTTCCATTATGAACTTCTTCCAGAACTTTCGATATCTTCCTCCTTGGTACCACTAACTGTGTCTTCACTACTTTTCCATCGGCGCTTTCCCAGGCTCGTTTAAGAAGTCCATTTTCCACCACCAGGGAGTCCCACTGAGCCCACAGAGTTTTAAAAGCAAGTCCTTTAGTTGATATCTCGCTCCAGCTTGGTCTTGGTTGATGTTCTTCTTTAGCTGTTAGCAATAGTGCTATTTCACTATCTTCAAGCTGATCCTTTTTAAGTTGCTCTGTGGTCCACTGCTGATCAACCTCAAATTTCGTTTGCCTAATCCGAGTAATTCCTTCTCGTTGCTCTACTCTTTGGCAATGCTTACAATTATCCGCGCATGGTCTTCTGGATAAATCATCTGCATTATTATGCAATCTCCCTGCTCTGTGCTTAACCTTAAAATTATATTGTTGTAACTTTTCAAGCCACCTGGCTATCTGTCCTTCAGGTTGTTTCATATCCAAAGGCCATTTAAGTGCTGCATGATCAGTCCTTATCAGAAATTCTTGCCCATATAGATATTGATGGAAATGCTCAACAGACCGTACTATTGCCAAAAGCTCTTTTCGGGTTACACAGTAGTTACGTTCAGGTTTCGAAAGTGTTCGACTGTAGTATTCGATAACTCGCTCTTCCCCTGCTTGTACTTGCGATAAAACTGCTCCGATGCCGGTGTTACTTGCATCTGTGTCCAATACAAATTTATCCTTTTGTTCCGGATATCCCAATATTGGACTAGAACATAGAGCCGCTTTTAATTTCCTGAACGCAGAATCGCAGTTATGATCCCAGTTATAATTAGCTCGTTCTTCAGTGAGCTTATGTAGAGGTGCCGCTATATTTGCAAATCCTTCACCAAATCTTCTATAGTAAGTACATAGTTCAAGGAAGCTCCGCAGTTCATGTTTGTCGCGAGGACAAGGCCAGTCCTTGATTGCTGTAATCTTCCGTTGGTCGGTTTGGATTCCTTCTGATGACACAACATGCCCGAGAAATTCAACTTTTTGTTGAAAAAGAAAACATTTCTTTGGATTCAGTAAGAGCTGAGCATTCTTGATTCTAGTAAAAACTTCATGCAAGTTTTGTAGGTGCTCTTCGAAAGTTTTTCCCATTACCATTATATCATCAAGATAGACCAGGCATGTCTTCCAAGTGAGGGCTCGTAGAACAACCTCCATAAGACGCTCAAAAGTAGCGGGGGCATTGTATAATCCGAAGGGCATAACTTTAAACTGATATAAACCACTTCCGGTAGAAAAGGCAGTCTTTTCCTTATCTTGTTCGTCGATGCCTACTTGCCAGTAGCCGCTCTTTAAATCGAGTGTTGAGAACCAATGAGAACCTGCTAGTGTCGTCAACGTATCATCAATCCTGGGAAGTGGATAGCTGTCTTTCTTGGTGACGTCATTGAGCTTTCTATAGTCCACGCAGAATCTGGTAGTCCCATCTTTTTTGGTGACTAAGACAACAGGAGACGACCATGGGCTCGATGATTCCTCAATAATTCCATCGTCAAGCATCTTGTTGACTAATATGGTAACCTCTTGCTGCTTCGTCACTGGTAGCCTCCGAGGATGCTGTCGTATGGGGTGAGCACTTCCAGTGTCGATTTTATGTTTTATGATGTTCGTTCTTCCAGTATTGCCATTTTTCCTTTCAAAGGATGTGCTCTGCTCTTTGATAAATTGTGTAGCTCTCTTCAGTTCTTCGGAAGACAGATGTTGCCACGACTTATGGAAATGTTCTAGGACTTCCTTAGGTGATGTTGAGGGTGTTACTTCTGACTGCGTTTCGCAACTGGTTACCCATTGCACCGGCTCGCAAGTGGCTATTACATCTCCTTTATTGATTTTGATGGAATTGGATGAAATATTTGCTATCCTTATCGGTATTTCGCCGTCTGTTTTGACTAGTGCTTTGCCTACGAGGTGTTTGCAAGGCAAATCGTGGTGTTGAATAAGTCCGATGCAGCCTCCAAAATCCTTCTCCAATTTCCCAAAAATTATCTGCTCGTTATTTCCGCTTATTCTGACAGTACATGCCGCCACTACTTTAGTCGGTGTGCCATCGTCTGTTTTGTTAAGGATGAACTCTTCGGTGCCAAACTTCAGAACATTAAGCTTGTTGTCAAAAGAGAATCCATGTTGACCGATGAGATCCATCCCCAAAATAAATTCGTCTTCGATGTCGACGACTAACACTGTGTGGTGTAATTTAATTCGTCCCAGTTGAAGTTCGATATACATTTCCCCAAGTACTTCAGCTGTCTCACCGGTAACTGTATGTAAAACTACATTCTTTGATATGGGTAGAACTTCTACTCTATGTACTCTGTTGGACCTTATCAAAGATACCGCCGCACCAGTGTCAACAGTAATTGTTATGGCTCTTCCGTTGATCTTTCCTGTAATTGTTAGACTATCGGCGGCTTTTCCTAGGCTTTTTATGGAGACGATCCTGGGGGCTTTATCTTCTTTAGCCAACACCCGCCCCGCAATGTTGACTAATTGAAGTTTTCCTGATTTGACTTGGGGGCCCTAGCGTCTCTGGATGGAGATCTAGACCGTAGTTGTACTCGGCAGTCTCTTTTGAAATGTCCAGTCCTGCCACATCTATAGCACTGATTTGATGTATTTCGGTTACGTGGCCTATCTTACATTGGCTCCCGGAATCTCGCCGTGGCCTGAAGAACTTCCGTTAATTTCTTCAAAATTTCACCCATCTCATTTAATTCACAGCTGTTTGTCGCCTTTTCTTCCTGGATGGATATGGCCCTGATTTTTGGCTTGGAAATGTCACAGGCCGCCTCGATTTCTAGGGCTCGACCCAAAGCTTCACTGCTGTTATCAAATTTGGCTAGGCGTAGCATTTTCTGAGTTTCTGGATCTCTGATACCATCCACGAAATATTGGGCAGCAAGTTCCTCTTGAAATTCCTCTGTCGCTCCCGGGTAGGCCAATTGAATGAGACGTCTAATGTCTGCCTCAAATTCTTGCAGGTTTTCACCAGGCTTCTGATGCCGAGACTTTACTTGTGCCTGATACAGTTGTCTTCAGTGTTGGTCTCCAAATCGTCTCTCCAGGACAGCTACAAGTATGTCATATTTCCCTTGTTGGCTGATGGGAATGGTCTGCAATAGTTCCAGGGCAGATCCACGAAGCGCTACCACTAGTGATGTAGCCATTTCTTCATTATTCCAACCGTTGGCAACAGCAGCGGCTTCAAATTGTCTTTTGTACATTGTCCAGGATGTTTGACCGTCGTACGTTGGAGGTTTGATATGTTGTCCTGTAGCGAATACCCTCTCGGTGGATCCTTGATTTTTTAGTCTGGTAAATTCTGCTTGTAGATTCCTCATATCTTGCTGTACGTTTCCTACTTCTTAATGTACACTCCCAACTTCTTTTTGTACATTTTCAACTTCTTTTTGTATATTACCTATTTCTTTTTCAAATTTCTCATTTTGCCCGTACAATATTTTCTGTAATTTTCCTTGCTCGCCTATAATCACATCAAGCATCCATTTCTGAAGCTGGTCCTTTTCTGCTTGCCTTCTACGATCATCCTCTTCCCGTTCCGCTTGCCTTTTATCTTCTTGATCTTGAAAAATTTTGTGCAGCCGGTCCTGTTCTGCTTGCCTTTTACGTTCATCCTCTTCCCGATCCGCTTGCCTTCTACGTTCATCCTCTTCCCGATCCGCTTGCTTTTTTATCTTCTTGATCTTGAAAAATTTTCTGCAGCCGGTTCTGTTCTATTTGTCTCTCAACATTTAGATTTTCCATGAAATCAGCCAACATTTTATTAATTTGCTCCATTTCTGCCGTTTGTTGCCTCGTATTGACCATAGGATGTTATAAACTTTTTTTTACCAGAATCCACCAATCAAACGGTCTCGTTGACGTTGTACCTCTTCTTTCCTCGAAAAATACTTCGCAAGTCCGGTCCCTTCACAATCCAACTTCTGACACCAAATGTTACGTTTTTCCCGTGGGTTCTTAACAAAATTACAACTTTACTATTTTCCACTAATACTCTCTTTATTCACTACCACTGTATACAATTTAACACTTTAAACTACTCTTATAACTTTACAACTAATATCTATTCAACACTCAATGATTAACTGAACTGAACTCTCCGACTAACCGACTTAGGTCTGCTTATATATAATCTCAAATCTATCACGAATATTCGGGAAGTATTCCGAGATAATTCCAGCGATCCCGAAACTTCGCGGCCTGCCGGGCGATGATTCATACAGACAGAGAAGCGAGGGGCAGGGCGGAGCGGCTAGTTCTATAGGGTAGCACAAAAACGTTCGGATGGTTGTTAGTCGTGACAATATGTTAATCTAATTTACCGTTTTACAAACATTACAGTACTGATATGTTGTAACACGTTTTTCTGATTGAACCCAAAATGTAAGCAAAGATTTTTTTCCAATTAATTAAAAAAAAAAATGAACCTAGCCCTGGAGAATCGTGTTACAAAGCCCGCCCCCCTGTCGCGGGGTCGTTTGAGCGTCACCCGTTCTAGCCAACTAAACGAAAAAAGATCTTCTGGTGTTGTACAGGATGGCTAGGTCAGCTCATAAAATTAACCGGTACTTAGTACTCAATTTCAAACTATCAAGAAAACGAGAATAATGGTGGAATTATAATCAACTAACTTAACCTATCAATAAAACACAATCCAAAAATTTAAGGAACAATATATTTTCTTTTTTTTTTTTTTTGAAAACAGCAACAATCTATCTGGAGAAAAAAGTTAAATTAAAATGTGGTTAGTTAAAGACAAAAGAATGTTAAATGACTGTTAAAGTAATTGATAAAATAAACAGAGTACAATATAGAGATTGTACAGAGACCAATTCGGTTGGAAATACTCGGTTCTGTGTGCCTTACCAGTAAATGCACTAAATACTACTTATCAAAGTGATCACTTGACGTTAACTAAGCTAAATACAACTAGATATGCGTGCGCTAATAGCTGCACTGATTTTGAGTGTAGCAATGATAATATGCCGCAATGAACGGACAAAATAATTAGATAAAAAAAAAATCTATAAGTTAATAAAAGAACCAAACTAGAATAAAACTATTGAAAGCGTGGCGGTCGCTTGATTCATATTATAAAGAGATAAAATTCAGAGCGGTTATGTCCACTGATCTCTACAAATGGATGATCATAATGCATGTGTCATCTGAAGCGAAATTGATTACGCGTGGGCGCACGATTCCCGGTCATATTTTTTGATACCTCGGCACGGCACATATAACAACCAGCACTATCACATCTTCTTTTTTCACGTCTGCGCAAGTTCGCGCGCAAGATATTCCTTGGTAGGAAATCCGTCAAACTGCCACCAGCGGCGTCGCATTTTTACGAATGGTTTATTTTACTTGCTACGGGAAACCATTGGCGTGTATTTGTCAAATAATTGACATAGTGAGAGACGAACGTTATTTATGATAATGTATAACTCAAAGAGTCACGATGTTTGTGCAGTAAGAAGTTGTAGAAACTAGAGACATTCTTCCAAGAAGAGTTTAGATTTTCGGCTGATACAAGGTATATGTAGTGCAGTGTTGCCGTTAAATTCTACAGTTTGAATTTAGGGCGTGTTCTGACTTACTCGATTTTCAGCAGCAGATTTGAAGCTCTTTCTTACTGATGTGGCGCAAATATAGTATTTTCGCGTACTATATTTTTCCTAACGCTAAGCTCAAATATGGTAGAATACTATATATTATAGTACGGCTGGCAACCCTATTTGTAATAATTTTATTGTCATTGTATAAAAGTATGAATAAATTATAATTGTACATATACTTGTTTTATTCTTGGTCTTATTTTAGTATGCAATCAAATTTATAATTTATTATAGAAGATTTTTATTATTCCCTTTACAAAATATTCCTTAATATTATTAAAATATCAGTATACTTATTATCAGTATTAATTAGTTACGAGCCCCAGTGTCATCAAAAACAGAACTTGGCTAGCAAAATTTGTGATTTAAAAAATTACAGTTAATTGTGAAGTGAGTCATATCAAAGTAATAATAATTATTAAGAACTAGCGAATACATTTTTTTGCCAGTGTCATCATTTTCAAATTCCCGAAGTGAAATATTTCTACTTGCCTATCTGTTAGAGGAAAATCATAAACTTATATCACAAGAATTCTTGTGCTTATATATTATTTTTCAAATCCAGCCCTGACTTTTCCTACCCAACTGACATTAGCAAGGTCAAATTTAATTTTTCGCCTGACAGGTCGAGTAATATTGCTGGTTGTTATATTTGCCGTGACCTCGGCATTACTGATCAAGCGCAATAACACCATTGATTTATATAGGAGTGGATCATGATACAAAGAATCTTTGTATCATGGGAGTGGATAAGCAATAAACAGACCAAACATGGCAAATTTACGACCGCGAAATGTAAACAAAGAGATTTTAAATTGGACTTGCGCATTAGAAAATTAGTAGGAGTTAGCTGTTGCACCGTGAAGGTAAATAAGCAGGCCCGGACTTCGAAAATGTTTATTTCACCAAATATTCGGTAGAGGAGTCTTGCCGATTGTGAAATGGGCCCCAGTTAGCATAGTGAAACAAACAATAAGGTATAAATAAGTAATACTTATAATAATTAGACTTACTTGAAATAGGAAATCCCGGGTATTTTGCCTTTACTACTACAAAACACAACCATACTCTTTCGGGATTCTATTTTGGTAGCATCGCCCATTGTTTATGTACGTATTGTTCAATTTAAACGAAAATCAAAATAGGGTACGCACAAACCACAAACGTGAACCACTAAACTAAAACTAATTAAGCAACTACAGACACTAGGCCCAAAGAAAGTAAAAAAAAGTAAAAACTCGAATTATTAACTCAAAACGCCGCGCCGTCAAAACGAAAACACGTCAAAGACAAAAGCCAAGTTCGATCCTGACCGACGCCTGTTGAGACGGCAAGTGTTTTAGTGCGCATGACAAAACGGTATCACGGCACATATAACAACCAGCAATATTACTCGACCTGTCAGGCGAAAAATTAAATTTGGCTCTGCTAATGTCAGTTGGGTAGGAAAAGTCAGGGCTGGATTTAAAATATATACAAGTATGATTTTCCTTTAACAGAGCCGTAATATATAATTTCAAATATCAATGGGTTATGAAATATATGTATACCTTGTTGTATGAGCAGGAAATCTAAAGAAATTCTTCTTGGAAGAATATCTCTGGTTTGTACAAGTTCTTATTGCTTAAACACCATGGCTTTTTGCATTACACAATGTCATGAACAACGTTCGTCTCTCACAATGTCAATTATTTGACAAATACACGCCTATGGTTTCGATTTAACTCCAATAGCAATAAAATAAACCAGCCGTAAAAACACGACGCCGCTGTTGGACGGATTTCCTACCTAGGAATATCTTGCGCTCGGACTTGCGCAGAGGCGAAAATAGAAGATGTGATATTGCTGGTTGTTATATGTGCCGTGACGGTATCTTCTTTGTTTACGTTTTTCCACTCTGCGTGGATTTTGTCATGCGCAGAAACCTATTTTTTTCGCCCATAGGTTGCCACTTTTGAATAGTGCGACAGGCGGCTATTGCTTATCCACTCCTATACAAATCAATGAATAACACTCAATCCGTCAGTCAAATGTCAAAATCGCCAGCTGTTTAGCCACGCGGTCGATTACTGTCGATTTTCCAGGCCCGTACCGAGCTCGTAGTTTCGTAAAGTAGAATCGAATTACTAGATATCGATCGACGGCAAACCGGGCAAACGGAATCTACGGCCTACCCCCAAGCTACGCCATTCGCTATTTTGTTTTTGTTCGGTTAGGACGTGGTTTGGTTAGTTTAGTTTGCTTTGAATGCCTTTCAAGTGAGTAAGTAGTGTTTGTGTGTGATTTTTTACTATATTTTAAAAAACTGAGACTGCTTTTTAGCTTATTGAATGAGTGATCATGATCAATTACTGATCATTACATTATGAGTATTCATACTTGTAGATATGGTTAATCTTTGTCGAAGCAAGGCGCTATCCCGGGAATCTCCTGTTTTCAGTAAGTAATAATATTAAGGCGTAAACATCTAAAATATCTCTAAATAACCCTGCAATAAGCTGTATGACGTGATTTTCTAGTAGGGTTGATATCATGGTAAGAATTTTAAGATCCTTTACAGGCCTAGGCCACTATGTGAAAATCGGCCTCTCCTATTGGTCGATCTATCTAGAAACGATCCGCCTACAAAATAACAGCTGATCAGTTAACCTCGTGTTTTTAAGAGGCGTCTAGAGATCAGGCGTAATTTTCGATGCGGCGAAACGAATCCATGTCTCTACGTTCTAAACTTCTGCCCACAAAATAACAGCTGATCAGTTAACGAGATTTCAGTTCATAGTGCACTTGTGAATGAGAGGCACGTGATTGGCTAGCTACGTGAGGTGACGTATGTCTCCGCGGTGCAACCAGTTGTTTGCAAGTCAGCACATGGTTTAGGGGTTTGCATGGTTGGGCTTCACTTCGGCGACCCGGGTTCGAATCCCGTCGGTTATGTTTTTTTTAAGTAAACAATTTTTTTCTTGATTTTTGGGTTTTTCTTGGGTATTGCTTGAGTTAGCACTTGGTTAGTTTCCTTTTCTTGAGCCCCGGAGCCAGCGAAGCGTGCGGAGGGCCATATACTTGCCAATTGCAGGTCTTCAAAACGCATGTATTCACAAGTGCACTACGAACTGAAATATCGCGATCAGTTAACCTCGTATTTTAAGAAGCGTCTATCAAGTGTAATTTTCGATGCAGCGAAACGAATCCATGTCTCTACGTTCTAGCAAAACTTCTACAACGCCTTGTTGGTGTAGTAGGCAGAGTGCTTGCCTGTCATTCATGTGCTGCGGGTTCGATTCTCGTCGGTCGCGACAGATGTTTTGTTTATTGTTTTCTATTAACTTACCTTTTTTTCTTAATTTTGTGTTAGTGTGGGTTAGCCTTGGGTTATTTTTGGTTAGCACTTGGTTGGTTATTGTTGATGCAAAGCCATAATAATACCTATTATTCGTTTCGCTGCATCGAAAATTACGCCTGATCTTTAGACGCTTGTTTATTTTATTCTGTTTTGTCTGGTATTTGCTTTTAAGGCGCCAAAAGAACCCAAGGAACCCATATATATTCATCCATGGTATTTATCTATGATTTAATGATTTATGCAATATATGGTGCAAACTTAGTTTTTCATTGAGATTTTTACCAAATAACAATGTTTGTGCAAGTGATTGATGAGAGTTGTTTTCCAAGTGAATTTAGTAATGTTGTTTTAATACAAAAATCAAAACTATTATACCAAAATAAACAATATAAATTTATAAGTACGGACCTGCTCACGTTCTCGAATTACAATAAGCATTGTTAACAGTGCGCAAACGCAATCATCCCGAGATTTGTTAGATTTTGTTTACATTTTGACGTCGTAAATTAGCCATTTCGGTGAAAGGTTCTGGAATCTGGAAATGGTGAGAGGGTGGCCTTGAAAGGCCGCGGCACTTAGGCCCCATTGGACCCCCTGTGCGTCCTCTCCAGGTCAACCAATCCATCTAGGCCATCGTCCAGCCTAGTGTTGTAAAAAAGGCGGCGATGTTGCCCGAGGAGGCTGTTCTAAGAAAAGCCATGGTTGGCCATCGTTCTCCCAAAATGGATTCCCTTAGTTCCGAAACAGCGTCGCAATCGCAGAGCAGATGCTCTACTGTTTCGTCCTCCTGTTCACAGCCTCTGCATATAGGTGTCTCGCATAATCTCATTGTGTGGAGATGTTTCCTTAGCTGGCAGTGTCCAGTCAGAATCCCCACCACGAGTCGTAGGGTCTTCCTTGACATATCCAGGTATGCTTTTGCTGCAGACTCATTAGGATAGCTTAAAAACTCCCTGGCCAGTCGACAGTTAGTTGTTTCGTCCCATCTTGCCCTAAAGTCTTCATGGGTGATCTTTTTTATCATATGTATCGTCGTCGCGACAGGTAGGTTTGAAGGGCCGGCTCCGATAAAGTTTGAACCAGCTGCCTTTCTAGCCAATTTGTCCGCTGATTTGTTACCTTCGCACTGTGCATGTCCTTTAACCCAGCACACAGAAATTCTGTTTTTGCGGGCAGCATCCTCCAGTGAATTATGGCATTCTAGTACTGACCTGGCTGTAAGTTTACAACTTCTCAAGGCCAGTAGTGCTTGTCTACTATCAGTGTAGATTTTAATAGTCTTGTTCTCAGTATTCCTGCGAACAATCTCTTTTGCGGCTATGGATATTGCAGCAAGTTCAGACTGAACTATGCTTGCGTGTCCCTCCATAGGCCATTTAAGTTCAATTCGCAAGCTTCGGGAGTAAATTCCACAGCCTGCTCCTTCCTTGGTTTTTGAGCCATCCACGAAAATGTTAACCGCACCTTCGGTTATAGGCTCAAATGGTTTTATTTGTACATCATATAGTTTGTCGAAGACAAACTTGGGAGGTATGCTATCTGCACTTACCTGCAGTAGTGGCAGTCTTACGACTGCCCCTTCCCACAGGTGGCGTCTAGTCTCTCCACATTCTATGCTAGATTGCACACCAACGACTTTGAGCCTTAGCAATGCAGTCAGAGCCACCTCCCTCAGGTGAAAGGTTATTGCTTATCCATTCGTATAGATCAGTGGTTATATCACTCGACTAATGAATGAAAAGAATGAAATTATCCAGCCAACGCTTGACTTTTATTAAAATGAGAGAAAATTCAAAGCAATCAGATTAACTGGTTCGATAAACCAGTGAATAAATGTAAATAAAGTTAATGAGCTACCTCAGAACTTGGCGTTCAATGTACACATAAAGCTTCTAGTACAATACTCAAATCCAGTCGTCGAACTCTGGTGGAGGCGCCGGACACTTATAGATACCTCAGGAATGGGCTCTCGATGGCCCCGAGGGAAGATCTAGCCGAGGTGTCTCGATAGCTTGGGATCGAGATAAGTGCTGCTGGTAAAACCTACTTCCAACCCACTAGAACAGAGTGACTCTAGCGGCAGGTAAAGGTCGTGGCCTCCGAGAAAGAGGTTGTACCCTCCGGAAAAAGCTGTGGCCCTTCAATAAAGGTTCTGGCCCTCCAGAAATAATCCAGTGCGCATTAAGCGAAGCCCCCTTACTTCAATGAAAATCATAGACCGCCCCCCCCCCCTCTTACATAAATACATCATCTTTAAAAAACAAATTTCCCCAGACAAAAAAAAACCATCGACTTCCAATGGCCATCAGCAAATAAAAGAGATACTAAAGTTCACACATTTTGAATATAAAAAGATAGGTATGAATCACTCCTAAAAGAAAATTGCATTAAAATAAAAATTCGGATTAGATAACATGGAGCAGATAAGATAACATAACATAGGTATGGGACACAAAGCAAATGGCGGCCATGCATAAAAAAAGGTAACACAGATAGAGCAATTAAAATTAAATCATTAATTTAGGTAAAACTAGTGCAATAATTACCTCGATCGTGTGAGAGGGCTAACTAAATTCGACGGTCTCGGCCTTGTATGATGAACGTGGGAAGCCTCTATAAATAATGGGAAAAAAACCGTTAGCATCATGGCGTTGACGCGCTTCACAGGCAGTAGAAAAAGAAATCCAGAGAAAATAACCTGGTACAGTATTTAGATCCCGAAAAACGGGTCGTGTCCAAGCACAAAGAAATACCACAATATATCCCCAATAAATGGGCGGAATTAAATCACAAGCTAAATGTGGAATCTCCGACTGCACTAGTAAATCTTCCTCTCGCTTTGAAAGGGAGTCTCAGAAGAACTCTCGATCTCGTCGTTATTGAGATCTCATTGTGCTAGTGCACTGGGCACTCTTGCACTGTCGTGGATCTTGTTTTCTTGATTGTTAATGGATTATGTCTCGAAGATCTTGAAGTGCGTTGTTGAACTGGAAGGACCGTTGTGAAGAAGCAGGTACGCCTTGGAGCCGTTAGTGTTGGAACGAGTGTTTTGTTTTTGCGGTTTGAGCAGACGAGATAATCGCTGTAGACACCTAGGCGAGGCTGTTCGATTTGGATTTTGCAGATTTCTCCGCAAGTCCAATTCGGCCACCCCAGGAAAGAACTGCACGGGATACACGAGATGT
Source organism: Pissodes strobi (assembly GCA_016904865.1). Taxonomy (NCBI): domain Eukaryota; kingdom Metazoa; phylum Arthropoda; class Insecta; order Coleoptera; family Curculionidae; genus Pissodes; species Pissodes strobi. Next base: position 23,204 of record MU185576.1, read on the forward strand.
TACCACCTGACCCTACTTCTACGCATGGAACTCATACGGCGAGCTACACCCCCCGTTTTTAGGCGGGAACCCGGCCTAGGGAATCAGCGATGCTCTCGTCCCCAGCTGTTATTGAGATCATTCTTTTGAGAACATTTTGAGAAATTTTTGAAAATTTTTGGAGATTTATAATTTTGACTTTATGAAAAGGAACGAACCTTTTAAGAAATTTCGAATGAAAAATTTTGAAAATTTTGAGATCGATCACGATTGATTTCCGTTAATTTGCCTTCGAGATTAAATGCTACGTCACAAGTAGTGATGGGCGGAAACATGCCGAGTGCTTCGATACAAGGAATATTTCTAAGATAACAAACAACTTGGTTCTCGTTTATTATGAGGATGACATGACGGCGAAAGCCATAATTAACACATTGAAATCAAGGGATTCAAGATTCATGAAATACCAGAGAATATGTCCTAACAAAACGATAAACTTTAAAAAAGTTAAATCGACAGCTGGCGTTTACAAGAAATGATACATCCCTATTACTCGGTCGAAGGTCACAAAAACTACTACTAAAATACGGATCAACGAGTCAAATGCAGCGTTTTTGCAGGCTTCACTAACAGAATTCTGAAAAATATAAATCGGTTCGCTCGCTGTTCCATGATAATATGATACAAATTAAGCCAAGTTATCTTAATAATATGGTGCATCGCTTTCGCTTATCAACTAATTAGAAAAGTAGCATTTTCAAACGAATTGTTAGCAAATCAAATTAATAAATTTAGAATTAATAAACCAATGCGTGCAAAATACAGCATCTTTTTCCCTAAATGCGGCATATACCTAAATGAAGTTTAAAAAATATTTGACATTGTCAAAATCGAATTGTCACAATGTGTTTTCTAAACGTAACCTCGTTTCCGTAAACAGCAGGACAATTGATCCTGTTGAAGTAATTGGTTCAGATCATCCTTTAGCAAAAATGATTTAAAGAAAAAACGACGAGAACTGAAGGTGATTCTTCATGATTAGACTACACACAGAGCGCACTGGCGTTTAACGATATGGTTGGCTAAAATGATCACGTGATCTGTCAAAAGTGCGCTGTCACTAATCCGCGTTTATTACGTCAACAATCAAACTTGTATTCAGTTTCAGATTGAGCAAACTGCATGGAAGCTGTGGTGTTTTCAATATCTCTCTCCAGGACCAGTTCCCGAAGAAAAAAAATACTTTTGTTATAGATATGCTTTGTTTTTTTTTTTTTGTGGGATTCAGGATTTTGAGCTACAGTCTAATGGTAGCTTCATTGTCAATATAAAGTGTATGGACGGACGTATTCAGGTCGATAATCAATCATCAACTCTTTGCAGCTTCACTTGATGCGACGCTTTCTTCGGTGGCAGACATATTATTACTAAAGATTGTCTTACTGCTCCACCGCATATAATTAAACACCACTTGTACTTGAAAGACCTGGTGCTTTATGCTTCATCATCGCCATGATCAGCATCACTATACCCCTCAATGATTTGTGCCTTATGTATGAGTTTACATATAATACCATAGTCTTGAGTTTCCTTCGGGTAACGTAAGATACCTACATTTAACTAGAACAACATCTGAAGAGGTCAGATTCTCTAAAGTTCTGAAATCATTTCTACACCCAAGTCTTCAACTCTTTTGCACCTTCACTTGGAGCGACGCTTTCTTCTTCGGTATAGTAGACATTGTTACTGAAGATTGTCTTACTGCCTCATCGCATATAAATAAACACCACTTGCAGTTGAATGATCAGCATCACTATAGCCATCAATGATTTGTGCATTATGGCTGGGTTTATATACAATACCATAGTCTTGCGTTACCTTCGGGAAACGCAAGATACCTACATTTAACTATAACAACATCTGAAGAGGTCAGATTCTCTAAATGTGTTGAAATCACATCTACACCTAAGTCTTAACTCTTTTGCAGCTTCGCTTGAAGCGAAACTTTCTTCTTCTGTAGTAGACATTGTTACTGAAGATTGCCTTACTGCCCCACTGATGCATATAAGCAAACACCACTTGTAGTTGAATGACCTAGTGCTTCATCATCGCAATGATCAGCATCACTATAGCCCTCAATGATTTGTGCCTTATGCTTAGATTTATATACAATACCATAGTCTTGAGTTTCCTTCTTGTAACGAAAGACCTACGTTTACCTATAACAACATCTGAAGGATTCTTGAAATCACTTCTACACCTAAGTCTTATACTAGTCATCAGGTGGATTAGGGCACCAACAGCTTGCCTGTAGCAAAATTCTTCAAATTTTCTTGCATTTCCTTCATTTAATACGGCTTCATTAATGACTTTTATGGATCCATCCTCACAATATTTAATTTCTAACCCCAAATAGTAATTTGCTGATTTAACAGTAATTATGGTAAATTCAAATCTGCAATGAAGGAATCTTGCATGCTGTTATTGTTACACACTACGAGTTTTTCATCAACGTATAATACCAGCTCGTCCTTCTTTCCTTATGAAGAAACAAAGATGAGCTCACTGTTCTTAAACTTAAGGTTGCCTAAGAAGCTCAGAAGTTTGGCATTTCAGTAGCGTGCCGCCTGCTTGAGGCAGTGGAGACCATAAACACTATTTGTTTCATCTCCATACCCTTCTGGTTGTTTCATGAAGAATACTGCTTCATCGATTTCAACATACACAAATGTTGTGGTCAAGTAAAATTGAGTCAATTCCATGTTTTCATGTGCAACAATGTTAGAACTTATAGTATTATATTTTGCCACACTGGACTGAACGTTTGATCATATCAATGCAGTGCCCTTCTTCTGTGAGTTGCCTTTAACGAATAATCTTGAACCATCTAGGTTTATTTTTAACTTAAACACCCATTTAAAGTAATATCTTTTTCTTCGAGGTGGAGTTTACTTTACTTGGAGCGTCGAACCCAGGATTGCATTAGTTCGAATGAGTTGAACAGGAAATTCAAATCCAAGTGATGCGTAAGCAGCATCTATTATTGCTGCGTGACTTGTATAAATAGCTTTCATCCCAGTTGTTTGGAAAGGGATAAACCACTCCAAATTACGTGGACAGGAAATGTATTGCTCTCACGAATGTATGAGGGCTTTTGAATGGAGGATCGTTCCAATTTTCTGGCCTATGAATTTGATAAAACACAGCAAGAGAATCATCTGCTCAAGATTAGACTAGCACTAAACAACCAAAGGAGAATTCAATAATGCATTAGTGGAATTACCAAACTCCTTATACACAGCATTAGCTGAAAGAGGGGTTGAACCACAGGGAATAAGGAACTGAATCGGGAGTATTTTAATTTGCAGAGTAGCCACAACAAGCCTACAGGGGTGGTCTACAGATTCAGGGCTGATAGGGGATGTCCACAACTCCACGGTTTTGTCGCTATTTCTGTGGTCTCTCCTGATGGATGGTCTGCTAGCGGTCCTCTCGCTGTGGGAGGTGGAGGTGCAGGCATACGCGGATGATCTAGTAAGAACTATCTCAGAGAATCTTCAAGAGGTGCTAACCGTGGTCTATGACTGGTGTGAAAGGGAACAACTATCTGTGAACCCGCACAACGCAGTTATGGTCCGTTCACAAGGAAGAAAAGGCTGGAAAACCTAAGACCACCTTCACTCAAAGAACTATTCCATTTGCGAATACAGTGAAGTATCTGGGGATTACCCTAAACAAAACACTTAATTGAAATGCGCATCTGGATAAAATTGTCGCAAAAGCGTAACTATCATTATGAATTTGCAAAGCATGGGGCAAACCAATGATAACATATGGAACAGTACCTTGGTACTTTAAGAGCTTACAGAGCTCCGCGAAATCAAAAGACAAGCGTGTCTGGCAATTAGTGTCGCCTTCAGCACTACAGCCATGACAGCGCTTGAATGACTTCTAGACATGCCGCCTCTCCAAATAATAGTGGAGAGAGAGGCCAGATGGACTACGTATCGATTGACATAGGCGGTGATCAACAATCCGCAGGCGATCATCATGGTGCCCGACAAGCTGAAAAACGCCAATGAGCGAGACAGCGTGTTGTTTCTACCATTAGATGTTATGCCTACCAAAACCAACTATTGCCATGCCTATGACGTCCTCCTGCCAGCCGAATGGGCAAAAGAGACGGAACATCTGAGAATAACAAAGAATAGTTGGTTCACTGACGGCTCCAAGACCAATGGAGGTAGAGGAGCCGCTACATGGAATAAAAATGGTTTAGGTTGAGCTTAAGGGTTCCCTGGGCGAACATGCAACCAATTTTCAGGATGAAGTTAAAGTCATTGATATGACTGCCCAGTGGTTCATCGAAAGAAACTGGAAAGGTAAATCAATCAAAATATTCTCGGACAATCAAGCGGCTTTAAAAACTCTTGAATCTAGCCGTTGTTCATCCAAGGCAGTATGGAATTGCCAGGAACTACTCGCACCAAACTAGGTAGAGAAAATAAACACCCTGATCTGGCTACTTGGAAATACAGGATATGAAGGCAACGAAAAGCTGATGCTCTTGCGAAGCAGGTGGCCGTAACGGCCTTCATAGAACCCAAACCAGTACTGGGAATAGCTTACAACGTAACTAAAAGAAGCCCTCTCCAGGTGAACACGACAAGCAAGCAAGGCTTCACTCATTCAAAGATGGCAGTGAATCTGCCGTCAGGAGTGAGAACTAAACAACTTCTTCAACTTAGACGACAGCAGGTACAGGCTTTAGTTAGCATGTACGCTGGCCATTGTCGGCCAAGAAGCCACATGAACAAGATAGGGCTTTTCGAAAAAAACGGAATGTTGATTGTGCTTGGGGGACGAAGAAACAATGGAGCATGTTTATGCCACTCTCCAGGAATGGAAATAACCAGACAAACAGTGTTTGTTTGGAAATTCTCAAATTACAGTTGCAGATTTGAGAACTATCCACCCCAGAAAGCTATTCGATTTCATGAAAAGGATCTAGCCTCTGACCTAGTGGAAACCACAGACGTGAGCCACAATAGACCAAGGGTCGCAGTGGAGGACACCTTCTGGGCCTACTCACGTGTACAAATACAATACAAGATTAAACTTACCGAGACGAAGGATCAACTTGATATATGTAATAATATCTAACAAAGACCTAGAACAAGAACGTTCCAAATTAAAATGTGAAGTTAAATTGCTGCAATTTGCGTTAAAGAAAGAGAGGAACAAACTTGGGAGTTTGAAGATGATATTTTTGAATCAGAAAGGCAAGTCGTAGATCAATTAAACAGCAAAAATGATGAAGTTGTCTGTCTAAATAATAACACCGATGGACTTAATCACGATAAGGCTGTTCTTGAACAAAATCTGCAATCACACAAGGAAAAGCTGTCTGAGTTGCAAAAAGAAATTAGTTCAATTAATAAAAGCATGGTCAATTCTTTTAGATCACTTCATATTGTACCGAATTAAATGTTCTTAGGTCGCAAGCTGATTACCATTCTTTGAATGCGGTCTTCCAGGATTTGTCTGAAGAGTATTATAGCATTGGATAAACTCATGGAGATGCCGAACGTCAGGAAGATACATTTACTTGGAGACCAACTGGAGCAACCTTTGCTATGTGAACTTGGAGCACATGTACGTGTAATTTCCATCATTAAATCAATAGCACCATACAAGCAGATACTCGAGTGCCTTGGAAAGATTTTGCCGATTATGACTTTATAATCTTGGGTTGCGGATTAAACGATCTTGCAGCAAAGTATCCTAGTGTTAGATACATGATACATTAAGCATAAACTGAAATCCTGCCTACATGTTAATACTGTGCTAATAAAATGATCTTAGATAGTATGACAACTAGCAATGTTAAGCCTTTATATATAGTATAAGTTATGAAACTTTATAGATCTTGTCGACATATTTACTCGGAATAGCATACAGTTTCTGAATATTTGTGACACAATGGGCACCAAACTTAAAAACCTTAAAATTTCAGAATGATTTCTTGGAATAAATAGCTTAATCTTGAATTAAATACTTTGATGCTATTGAGCTTCTGCTTCAGCCGCTAAAAAGCTGAAAAATATTTCATCAATGGGTGCTTTAAACTTTAAGTAGAAATTCTATACGGATGGTAATGTAAATGTTTCTTTTTATTGACGATCGATCGCTCATTTAAATACTTGTCACGAATAAAATTATCGGTAAAATAATTGTACGGTGATCATCCCACTCATCAAATGACCTGCATTTTAGCCGCCTGCCCTAAAAATTGCCGAAATTACTGTTCAAAACTGGACCACGTACGAATTGAATATAAAACGCGTTAAGGTGGCTCGACAGAAAATCGTCTTGATTGAAAATTAACTCGTTTTTAATAGTCTTGTTGTAATGTAATAACGGGATTTTTTATATATTTAATACAGCCATATCAACTAGATGTCTTCAAAAGCATTTAGAAAGCCTTTGTTAGATTTCGTAAAAACCTAGTGGGTATTTATTGAAAAATCTGCATCTTATGAGCAAGTTGAGGAACTATTAAAATATTTATTCATTAGTCGAATAACTCGCATTTAAAGATCCTTTACACAAATAGTGCACTATGTAAAAATCGCCCTCTCCTATTGGTCGATCCATCTCGTATTACGATATGTCTGCGTGATGCAATCCGTTTCTATCAAGAGCTCTTATGGTGTAGAGGTTTAGATCGTTGGGTCTCGCCTGGAAAACGCGGGTTCGAACCCCGTTGCTTTTTTTTATTTCTTTTTAAAGATTATGTTTCTAAACAGCTTTTTTTCTTGATTTTGGGTATGTCTTGGGTTAGATTGGGTTAGCACCTGGTTAGTTTCCTTTTCTTGAGCTCCCGTAGCGAGCGAAGCGACCGGAGGGCCATGCGGATCGACCAATGGGAAAGGCCGAGTTTTATATAGTGCACTATTTGTGTAAAGGATCTTATAATGCTAATAACTCCACCATAGATGATGTCATATTTTTGTGCCTCGGATATTACGACCGGGTTTCCATTCTGCCCTTCCTTTGTATTATATATGTGTTTACTTTGTTTGCCAGTGCTGCCAATTTGCCAGGAATTATTAGCAATGCCAGAAATTCTACCAGAGACAATATGCTACCGTGCCAAGAATTGATAGGGCGCAACATATCTATATTTATATATTAAAATCGAAAATTATTATAGAAAAATATCAACAAAATTATAGTAGACGGTGCAAGCAAGTACCTACGAAAATCGACTAGATGCTCCATCTTTAAAGTAAAATCATCTCTATACTCTCTTCTCTCTTTTTCTTTTTAGTTTTCAGTATGTAATTATTGACCAAACTTATTATTATCTGTCTTTTTTTATTTGGTTTAATTTTACAGGTAAGGTAAGAAAATCGTTCCTATGATACAATCTTGAAATCTGACTAGACACATAAGGAAAGTCGGAAGGTGGGTTTTGCCAATGGTTTTGCATTTGCTTCATTTTACGTTTTGTGCTGTGCATGTGAACTTAAGTATACCTATGCAATAGAAAAGTCAAATATTTTATTTTTCTGTTCATTTGCGTTTTTGTTTTTCTTCCTTACTTATTTTGTGTTTTTTTTTATTTAATTTAAATGCTTCAATTATTACTTTTTGTTGTTATAAATAAACGTTTCATAACTTCCCCTGGGCTTTATTTAAATAAAATATAGAAGCCTTTAAATTTGTAAAAATAATTAAAATCGATTTTAAAAATGTCGATCTACCAGCCCTATACTACAATAGCGTATTCCATTGGCACTCTGGTCCCTGGGTGTATTTCTAAAACATTTCAATAGCATGTCACAGAAAAGGATGCCAATATGCTCACTGATCAGGGATATTCTTATTCCGAGTGAATTGAGATCGATTCATAAAATTAAAAGTCTGAAATACTTGTAATAAGAATAAAAAGGTCTTTCTAACAAAATTAGGAAAAATATGATACCTATTTTCTTAAAATGCATTTTGTCAAGAATGAGTAAACTTGCACGCAATTTTTCCTGACACATTTGGCAGCACTGTTGTTTGCATAGAAAATAAAAGAATCGGCAATATAATTCAACCGCGACGGAAGGTGTAAAATTTGACTGCTTTACTGCTTATGTCAGTTCGGTATAGAACTCAGGGTCGGATTTGCACTATGTCTATATATCAAAGCAGTACTATAAAGGAGGATTTACCAACGCAGAAATGAAAATTAAAGAAAAGCATTGAAGAAAAAGGAAGAAAGAGAAGAGACTCTCCGAAGATGCCAGAACAGATGGAACAGTGAAACCAGAGGACAATGGACCCAAAGGTTAATCAGGAGCGTGAAGGATTGGGCGGAAAGGAAGCACGGCGACGTAAACTACTACTTGACCCAATTCCTAACAGGACATGGGTATTTTCATTGCTTTTTGAAACAAATCGGATAGGCAAGGGAAAGGGACGATCAATGCACGTAGGTACTGCTGGGAGGAGCTTAGTCAGCTCAACACACTTTCTTCGTGTGCAAAAAGTGAGCGCAGCTACTAGATAATCTCGCACAAGAGGTGGGGAACTGTCATCGGGAAGATGATAGAGAAGGAGAGCTGGAATGCCGTATGCACCTTCATGGTTAGATAACTCAAAGACAAGTAAGCCAACAGAAAATGGGAAGGAGAAGATTAAGTCCAAAAAAATGCAAGAGCAAAACAGCAGAGAAGCCTAGGACTAAGGCGAGAACAGGAACAGGAAAGGAGAGAAGCCTATGACGAGGCTTGAAAAAGGGCCACCCTGAAGTAATACTTAACAGGAGTTCCGGGTTTAGTTTGGGTCACGGTCAATATTTCTAGTATATTGACCCTGAGTTTGGGTTACTAAAACGAGAAAATGAGATTAGGGTTTTAGTTGGTAGGTCTGGTGTTGTACTAATCAGGAGTCCAACACTGTTCTGAGTTACATCTCTCAGGTCGTGCATGAGCATTTCCCCCCGCATTATAACAAAAAAAGACTATAAAGGTCGATTCTAATTAGAGCAAAGCAGCGCGGCCCGGAAAAATGCTCACAATTTTTCCGACGATTCAAATTAGCAAAATCGTGTTTTTTTTAATGCCCTTTTTTAAAAATGAAAGTTTCTCATCAATGAGGCTGTTCTAAGTAGCAGATATGTTTAGATGTCAAGAAATACTTTTCCATTCTCTCTCTCTCCTCCTTCCCTTCCTCCAGAAACCTTAAAAATCAATCAAAACCACTTAACAACTCGCACATAAATTCATTTATTAAAAAAGCATAGTAGGACAAGACGTTGCCCGTACCACATCAGAGGGCTTCAGAGTTGCGCGCGCATCACATTGTTGGCAAACATGTCTACTATTACACTTCACGCATGGTCCTCCGCTGGCTTCACTCGCTAGGGGGTCGCATTCAACAGAAACTATAGCAAAGCATGCTTAAAATGAGAAAAAAAACTATTTACACATAAAAAGCATGTCTTGCCACTGGAATCAAACCCGGGCCGGCGTCGTATCGCAGACACAGTACCCAACCACTGAGCTACGAGACCAGTTGACAGCAATTCGCTAGACCTTAAAGGTAAGTAGACGTTTCCCGTACCACATCAGAGGGCTTCGGAGTTGCGTGCGCATTACATTGTTGACAAACACCATATCTTTAGGGTCTAAGGAATTGCTGTCAACTGGTCCGTAGCTGAGTGGTTGGATGCTGCGTCTGCTATACGGTGGCCCGTGTTCGATTCCAATGGCAAACTCAACCAGTTTTGCTTTCCAATTTTTTTTTATTGGACCGTAGACACATTTGTCTGTCGGTTGCATTGATTTGTATAGGAGTGGATAAGCAATAGCCGCCTGTCGCACTA
>MU185576.1:38062-49723 GCA_016904865.1 Pissodes strobi
AAAGGTTTTCTGGATTGCTTACCTTTTATACAGCTCTCGCAAAAATCAGGTTCCTTATTTTCACTGTAACTTATTCCAGTAGCTAAACCATTTTTTAGCAAATTCATGCTTACGTGGTTAAGATGTCCCATTCGTTTGTGTCATAATTGTTGCGAATTATGCACTGTCACTACGTTGGCGGCTTCCGAGGATATGTCCAATTTATATAAGCCATCCACATGAAGCCCTGTAGCTATAGGTTCTCCCTTAACGGCACAATGGTCACTGTCCAAGATTTTACACCCATCATTGTCAAAAAACACACAGAAACCTTTAGAAACCATTGAGTTTACAGATAGCAAGTTTACCGACAGGTTTGGAACATATTTTATTTCTGAAATGTCCGTTTCAATATGGCTCGATTTTAATTTTACGGCACAGGTTCCTGTCCCTTTGACATATAGTTTGGATCCATTTGCTACTGTTATTGATTGTCCTAGGTTCTGGTCCGTCAGGTTTGATAGTAGGTCAATATTTCCTGTCATGTGGCTAGAAGCCCCACTATCGATATACCAAGCCGGATCATTCATATTTACACCTAGAGCAGCAGCGAACAAACAGTTTTTGCCTCCGTGAGCATTGTTTGACTTCTTGGATTTATTCGATGCGTTTTCGTTACTTTTACTTGAAGTACTTTCCTTGTTTTGTGGGCACTGATTTTTGTAGTGGCCTTTTTGTTTGCAGCCCCAACACCATGGAGGTTTCTTATATTTTCTGACAGCTAATGCAGAATCACTTTCATGTCTACCATTTTGCCATTTTTTATCTTGTAACAGCTTGGTTTTTACAAAATCTGCGGTTATATCAATGCCAGAATTTTCGAGGGCCATAACCATAGGTTCATATTCCTTAGTAAGACCTTACAGCATAAGAACACCTATGAATTCATCATCTAAGGGCTTACCTATGGACGTTAATTGTTGTGAAAGAGCCATGACTTCGTTTACATAATCCTCCATATTGGTAAAATTTGACAACTTTATTGAACACAAATTCCTTAAGAGGGTCAGTCGTCTATTAAGACCTTTATCTTCAAATGCTGTCTCCAAGGCTGTTCATGCTTCTTTTGCTGTCTTTGATTGCATAATATAGGGGTAAGTAGACTTGTCAACAGAAAGGATTATTTTTGATAAGGCTTTTTCTTCTTTCCTTTTCCGCGCATTAGCGTCATCTGTTGTTGCCCATTGTTCACTAATACAGTTCCAAAGTCCATCCAATTTTAATAAGGCTGTCATCTGGAACTTCCAGTCGGTATAATTTTTCCGACCTCGTAGTTTTTCGACACTTGTCCCGATGTGCAAGTTATCGTTACCGGACATTTTATTTTTATTTTTTAACACTTTAACGTGTAACCCGAACGATCGCGTATTAAGCGTAACTGCACAACTAGGTACACCGATTTTATTTAACCTCGTTAGTCCGTTAGCATCCCTGGGCCCATAACCTGTTATTTTATATAGGAACGCAGGGCGGAAAAAATATCACGCGGATATATGAAGTAAAATATATTATTAAAGTGTAAACGGTACAAGAACAAGTTGAATAAAAAATATACGATCTTAAATCTTAAAAAGCGAAACAACTACTACTCATAAACCACAGCGGAAAGGCGTGATGCTTTCAAAATAACAGATTACATTTTGTCAATTAAGCAAAAGCTAATCGGGCACATATTGCCGCTGTATGCGTCGGTAAAAGATAATAATCACCAAAGATATTGACTGCATTATCTAACAATTTACACCCTGAGGCCAGCGGCCAGAGTCGGAGTGACCTTATTCAAAAAGCCCACAACTGGGTTGGAATAATAGGCTACAATTTGTCTGATAAAACTAAATATCATATGTTAAACATGAAAGGGTTTTTAATTCTCCAATTCTGAGATCTGCTTGGTCCAAAACCTAAAATGCAACCATCAGATATCAATTTTTTTCAGTACGTATACGAGGTCTGTCAGAAAATATGAATTTTGCCCAACAGTAAAGTAAATTTATTTTTGAAAATATAGAAAACTGTAATCAGTTATCTCTTTATTCGTTAAACAGTTGATAACCTTTACGTCTCTTAACTTCTATGTTGCATTATTTTGATGATGCATTAAAATAATTGATAAATATCAAAATTATTTATTTTACAATATCATCAATTATTTTAATGCAACATAGAAGTTAAGAGACGTAAAAGTTATCAAATGTTTAGCGAATAAAGAGATAACTAGTTAACGTTTTCGATTTTTCAAAAATAAATTTACTTTACTGTTGGGCAAAATTCATATTTTCTGACAAACCTCGCAGAACTTTTTATAAAGAATAACTTTTTTTCGTAAAATTGATAATAAAAAAGTTTCCCATATGGTGCGAACTTAAGTGGACACACTGTATATACCATTCACAAGACATTAATTGAAAAGAAAAATTATAGCAATTTTTTTGATCGCCACCTTAATACATATTGGCTCAATAATTGTGAGTACCTTTCAGGAACTCGTGCGAAATCGATTGAGCGACAAAACTGAAAAGTTCACCATGCCGGCTCAACGGGGCACCAATAGACCAACGTCTGAAATTCTGACTGGCGATCCTGCTTGATCGTCCGCGATTGAATTGATTCGCACGCGTCGCGTCACGCGTGTCGCTTCGTCGGTACGCATTTTTTCGCGCCTCTCTTTTGAGAACAATAGTTATGTTAGAAACGTCTAATTTTTAAAGTATTTATAAGGGTGTACATTTGTTTTTTTTTTGCGGTGGTGTTCGCCAGTTGTTTTTGTTCTTCCTAGCAGTTCATTTTATTTACGTTAGCCAGGTAAGTTTGGATTACATTATTGATATAAACAAGCTTCTTATATTATTTAGTTTAATTTTGGTAGTATTGTGTTATTAATATTTTTGCACCCTCAATATTCACAAATATTTATAGGTATTGATTTTCCTTCGGAATTATTTTTTTCGAAATACACTGACAGAATTTTATATTATTTATTTATAATTCTATTTTATGAAGATAAACGAGAATGCCCCTGTAGAAGAACCAGCGGCGTTGCTGCATCTACACATTTTTCCCTAGTCCGAAATGGATAATTTTAAATATTTAAGAACAAAAACATTTATTTTTTCACCACTGATTATTTTCTTTTGGGCTTCACCACAACAAATAATAAATCTGCCTGACCGTTAACCAAAATCTGATGGATCCGACCTTACTTTTAAAATACTAAAATTTGCAATAAGATTGTATGTACATATACAAACAAATTTTTTAATGTGTTGTCCATTTTATTTTATATTATTTTATCTATGTGTATTTTTGTGACATTTCATTCCTGTAATTAATAAAATATTCAGAACCTAAATGGAAAATAATGCATACCAAAATTCGGATTCAACAATTATAACGTTATGCCTACATTTTTTGCACCTAACTTCACGGATATGTTTTTGCTTTTTTAAGCAGGGCGCTTTCAGGGTCGGTCAGCAGCTTAGATAAGCGCTAATTAAATCAGCCTGCAGCAACTAGCACTTCCCTGAATAGAATTCTGTTTGTCACCCTGAAACAGGATAATTTGCCATCACATCCAATGACGTATATAAATTTTCTATTGTCCATTATTTTATTACTTAACTTTTGCCTGATCCAGATAGAATTATTATGCAATTATTGTAATAAAAACTAAAAAAGATACCTGAAAGCACGTCGTCACACTTTAAAACAAATTATTTTAAAGTTATGTAATACTTTACTGTCAGATTTTTGACTTTCCCCCTATTTTTTGACAGAGCTGAGGAACTCAGCGTAATATTTGTTGACTGAGTTGATCATTCAGCGGCTTTCTCAGAGCTGTGTGTCAGCTTACCCATTCAGGAAAAACGCTTAGTCAGTATTTCAGTCGCTGAGCGTCCTAATCGAATTCCCTGATTTCCAGAACAATAACGAACCAATATACTGTACGTAATTTGCAAGTTCACGGATATTAAAGTTCATAAATAAACATAATCCTCTCTTAGGTATCTTATTTAGAAATGCATAATATATTGGCTTGCAGCCACTGCTTTTATTGGCATGACGTGTGAAACGGCAAAGCTTTATTAAGTCAAGCAATTTATCGCGATTTACAGCATCGTTAATACCTAATATGCTTGCTTAAGGCCTTATAACTTACAATTAGTATATTTTGTACTATTTAATTCAATTAATATGATCTTTCTGATTTCCGTCCATATTACGAGGTGTTTTAGAAAGTACAGACCCAAATTCAAATTAACTTTTGGACAAGTTCCATAATAATGTCATTGAAGTTAGCTTCAGTTGAGATTAATTTTTGACCCCAGATTTACATTTTTTCAGTCGTCCAAATGAATATTGAATTAGTAAATTATAATTAGAGAGAACAACAATGTAGGTTATCCTGTTTTTAGTTAAATTTTGATTAAAACTAGCCATTTCATTTGAAATAAACGATAGATAAAAGTATTCGATTATACCGGCACCCTTTCAAAAGTTAATAATATTTTTAAAAATTCACTTGTTTCCCTGAAGAAATTTTGATGTGGAAGTGACAGAGAACATCTCATTGCCACGCTTGGTTAATTGCAATTACCCAGTTAACTCTGCTAGTCCGGGAAAATTAGACTGAATATTTGAAAAAATATATAAAAAATGTGGTTTTATATGTTTCACTAAAATTTTGATGTGGAAGTGACAAGGAGCATCTCATTGATACGCAGGTGTAATTGCATCCCCCATTTAACTCTGATAGTCCGGGAAAATTAGACTGAATATTTGAAAAATATATAAAAAATGTGCTTTTATATGTTTACTAAAATTTTGATGTGGAGGTGACAAGGAACATCTCCCTGACACGCTTGAGAAATTTCAACCTCCAGTTAACTCTCCGGGAAAATTAGACTGAATAATTGAAAATTATATAAAAAATGTGAGATGCTCCTTGTCACTTCCACATCAAAATTGTAGTGAAACATATAAAAGCTAATGTTTTATATATTTTATAATTATTCAGTCCAATTTTCCCGGACTATTAGAGTTAACTGGGGGTTGAAATTTCTCAAGCGTGTTAGGGAGATGTTCCTTGTCACCTCCACATCAAAATTTTAGTAAACATATAAAAGCACATTTTTTATATATTTTTCAAATATTCGGTCTAATTTTTCCAGACTATCAGAGTTAACTGGGGGATGCAATCACACCTGCGTATCAATGAGATGCTTCTTGTCACTTCCACATCAAAATTTTAGTGAAACATATAAAAGCACATTTTTTATATATTTTTTAAATATTCAGTCTAATTTTCCTGCACTATCAGAGTTAATTGGGGGTTGCAATTACACCTGCGTATCAATGAGATGCTCCTCGTTACTTCCACATCAAAATTTTAGTGAAACATATAAAAGCACATTTTTTAAATATATTTTCAAATATTCAGCCTAATTTTCCCGGACTAGCAGAGTTATTAACTGGGGGTTGCAATTAACCAAGCGTGGCAATGAGATGTTCTCTGTCACTTCCACATCAAAATTTCTTCAGGGACACAAGTGAAATTTAAAAAATATTATTAACTTTTGAAAGGGTGCCGGTATAATCGAATAGGGTACGTACTTTTATCTATCATTTATTTCAAATGAAATGACTAGTTTTAAACAAAATTTAACTAAAAACACGATTTCGATACCCTACATTTTTGTTCTCTCCAAGTATTACTTACTAATTCAATATTCAATTGGACGACTGTGAAAATGTTAATCTGGGGTCAGAAATGAATCTGAATCTGAAGCAAACTTCAGTGACATCCATAATATTGTTGTAGCAGATTAATATATAACTAAAGATCAGATCAGTGAGATGCATATTTTAGATAATTATAGTACATACAAAAATCAAATGGGAATAGCATAAAACTGAGCAGTGGCGTATTCAGAGGGGGGGGGCAAAGACAATTGCCCCCCCCCCCCCTCCAGAACAATACAACTTTTTAATAAATAACACAAATTTCAACAGCAAACCAATAAAGAATAAAATTTTGGTCCACCGCGACTCAACAGAGAAACATGCTTAAAACAGTATTAATAAAAATTATTATTATAGTCTTAAATTTCGGCGAAGCGTCTTTACGCGCACTTTTCGGGTCGGTTTTCAGTGGCGGCGCCAAGGGAGGGCTTGGATAGGCACGTGCCCTCCCCTAAAATGTAGAGTGCCCACCCAGGTGCCCACCCAGAAACAACATAAGCATTTATAAAATAAGTACTTTTTTTTATAAAACCACGCAGCATACAGCTACAAACAATCAACATCTACAGCCTACAGCTGAAACTTTTATTCATACTTTCAAATTAATCTGTATATAAAAAATATTTTTATAACAGAAATATTTTTTGAAGTGAAACTTCTTTAGCGAGGGTCAAGGTCAGAAAAAATGCTTTGAAAAACTTATCAAAGTGAAACGCCCCTTTAATTAAGTATGTTCCAGTATAGCTAGAGTCTAGAGGGTTCAAATTTTCAAGACATGTAGTCGGGGTAAAATAAGGATCCTGGACGAAAACTGGATCCCGTAACCCCCCCCCCCCCCACCTTTGGCTAGGAGAGGAGGGAGAAGAAAAAACTAAAATAATTAATTTCGGGAGAACGGGAAGAGCTACGGAGTCGCAATTTTTATGCTAGGTGCGCCTCATGGGGGCTACCTTTGACCATATGGAGGGAAAACCGTTTTTTTTATTGTAGAAAAAATACAATGCAGACACTTAAATGTAAATACAACTAATCAGTTAATTAGAGTAAAAGTAAGTAATAAAACTGTACTGTTCCAGCACTATCTGTTTCTTAAACATATTTCAATGTATATTCTGAAATGAAAAAGAGATCTAATTCGATCTCATTTGCACGTCTCATAATTCTATTAATTGCCGTCCATAGCAAGTTCCTTATCCTTAAGGGACGAGGAGGGACGCACGTAAGTCAGTTCTTATAGTCTGGGGCGGAAAAAATCGAAATGAAAAATTGTTAGTATCACATTATTTTACAACGACAAATTGAGCATAGAAACTGCTTAACATATTCTAGAAACCTCTGACCAAGCGCACCAACACGAGCCAGCACTCACGCGGTTGTTATGGAATAATTTTTATTTTTATAAGATAAGACTCCTCTATAAGCCAGTCGTCACTCAGTCTAAATATCGCAGCTCTGTAATATAGTCTGCTGAATGAACCTTTTATGTAGTTATTACGTATTTCCATCATAAATCACGATATGGGTAAGTCATTATTTTATTTTATGTTCATATTTTAGTTAGGGTTTTAATATTTTTAGTGACTAAATTTAGAATCAAATTGTAGTCCCATTTGTTGGATTTGTTAGTTCAGAAACTCCGGGATTGCTGTGGATTGGTTGTGAAAAAGACTATGTTATAACGAAAATATATCGGTCTTTCAAGATAAAGTAGTTTGATCTGCAATTACTTGCAATCTTGTAACTTATGGCGTTCTTTTAAGTGTTGCGAGCCGGTATCACTAGGCGTGCCATATTCGACATGTGGAAAGAACAGCAAGTTCCGGGTCGAAAATTTGAAGCAGTATTTAATTTTATTAGCAATTCAAATGACTTTAAAGACTATAATTTCGTTTGCCAAAGTAAAATTAAGAAAGCGGTTAAAAATTTGTGTGCCATTTTCAGACAAAAGTGGGTCAAGTGCTACCGCAACAAAAAACTATTCTTAGCCACCAACGAAGTATGGTTATTGGGAAAAATTTGTTTAGGAGTTGAGCCTAAAACAGTATCTTCAGGTAGACCATTGAAATCCTTCGAAGATTGTACAGAACATTGTAAGAAGTTAAACGGACACCCTGTATAATATTACCATTTAATTTTTTTACCACAAAAGTAATTATGCCATCATTTATCATAATATACCTGCAAATAAAAACAAAATAAATTACAAACAATAACAGAATATTTTTTCCGCCCCAGATTGCAAAAACTGACTTACGTGGGACGTAAAACTTCACTGAGCAGTCTTGGGCAATCAACAGAACCACGCACAATTTTATATTCCATAACCACATCAGCATTCCTCCCTCTCACACACATACTCTGCATACCGAGTCCATGTTCAAGTTCCATGAAATTGATGCTTTCAGATGGTATACCCTTCATAAAAGCAATGTATTTAATAAACTTCTGTACATATTCAATCTTATCTACGTGTTTTTGAAAGAATGGAGACCAAACAGTAGTCGCACATTCAAGCTGAGGTCTAACCAGTGATACGTACAATTGCTTCACAGAATTCACATCCCTGAAATCTCTAATATTTCTCGTGATAAAACCCAGCCTTCTCAGTGCCTTTTTACAACAAGCTGAAATGTGCTCAACAAATGAGAGCCTAACATCAAACAACACTCCTAAGTTCCTCACAACATCAACTCTGTCCACAGGTTCACCGTCAAAAAAGTAACCACCCGGCGCAACCGTCAAGGATCTGCTAAACTGAATGTATCCGTATTTACACTTTCCAATATTCAAGTGCAGTTTATTGATATTGCACCAATCGTGAAATATATCAGGGTCTTCCTGCAATTTAAGCCTACTGTCGTCATCAGACTGAGCCACATATATTTTTAGATCATCCGCAAAAAGTATAAACTCCGAATGGAGGAAACACTTTCCTATGTCAATAATAAAAACATTAAGAAATGGTGCAAGATGTGTTTCTTGGGGGAACGCCAGAAGTCACCCTGATAACCTCTGATGTACTGCTGTTCAGCCTGACAGTCTGTACCCTGTCAGACAAATAGGATTTCATCCATTCCAACAATGTTCCGTGTATACCAGCATCAAAGAGTGTTCCCAATAATATCCCATGCCCATGATCCACCCTGTCAAAGGCCTTGGAGAAGTCGGTGTACACAGAGTCAACAGCATGTCTTCGCTCCAAGGCCCTGATAATGTAGACATGATAGACAAATAAGTTACTCGTTAGGGATAGACACTCGCAAAATCCGTGCTGAAAAATGGAGATAACGTTCCTAAAAGAAGCTTTCAAGAAATCAGCCAAGATTGATTCTAGTAATTTAGGTATCAGCGACATGATCCCTTTTGCCGTTATTCTTAAATATGGGCTTTATATATGACTATTTCCAAGTATCAGGAAAATTTCCAGATAGGAAACTTAAAATTATTCCTTACAACGATCGTCGAAACATGAGTATCAATACAGATATTTAAAATTTCGTAAAATCTAGAAACAGCAACATCAACATCACAGTACATATTTAAAGAGATCATCCCACACAACATTAATAAAAAAATTATTAATTAAATTGTAATCACAATTCTTAAAATCATATTATATGTTTTCGTACTAAAATGGCACATAGTTGTCACAAGTTTTAAGGCTAATCAATAGGGCTGAATGGTGACTGTTACATGGAGTCAAGCTAAAATCATCACATACAGACACAGATCCACCAGTACCCGAAAAAATCAAGTCCAGAAGTACTCCGTTACCATTAGGAACCGTATTAGTCTGGCTTAAATTAAGAAAGGAGACAGCCTCAAGCAAAACCTCCGCCGCTGCACTGTGATTTCTTACCAGATAACCAAGTTCTTCATTCTCATCCAGTCTCCAGTCAATTCCAGGGTTGTGCAGACCCAAGATTTCCTCAATCACAGTGACTCTGGTAGCAGTCAACATCACTTTGTGGAGGCAAGTAAACTGCGCATAATAAAATTTTCTTTTTATTCTTTAAGGTGACCAGTACCCAGAACTCTTCCATTCCAATTCCTATTGTTGTGACATTGGATATAAAGCTATCTAGCAGATATTTGCCTGGAAACTGCAATTAAAACTCCTCCCCCACGAGATTTACCCATCGCCTCACAGTCACGATCCTAAGCCATGCAACCAAGTTCAGAGTCACCAATATCTGGAGTGAGCCACGTCTCTGTAAGCATGATAATGTCATACTGGGCCAAGGAAACAAGTCCCTGGCTTTGTCCGAAGTCCACGAATATTCTGGTTGTAAATTGTTACTTCCTTGCCCGGTGTCCCGGAGTTGACAGAAAATTTGCCAAGCCTTCATGTCTAGGTATATTAACTTTAGGGTTTCTGAAGTTAAATCTCCTAAATATAACACCCAGAGGCCAGAAAGATGATTTCAGCAGAATGTTATGGTGTTGGTGCTCTACTCCTATTTTAAAAGCCTTGGGTCTACCCTTGGTTGGAAGCTCTTCGACAGAAAATTGATCATTAGGCAATTTAGCCTTGAACTCTATCCATTCAGACACCATGTCAGGCGTAACTGAATTGGCAACTTTACCTATGTACAACCACATTTTCCTTGGCATGGTCATGAAGCCGTTTTTACAATTAATGACAGACCCCGTGGACACATTCTGAACTGATATTCTAGGACGTCGAACGTTAGAGTCAACCACCGACGTGATAAAATTGGTAGGGTCCTGAACAATGAGAGCCAGTGTAGCCCCATTTACAGCATCAGACACCTGTTTATTTGTTATTAACTGGTTTTGTTTATTGGAATCAACTGATGTTTTGTTCACATTGTTATAATTGGAATGCTGTTTATGTTTACATCCATGTTTATGTTTTGATCCGGATCCCCGCCCACACAGCTTTCTACCGCCATCACCGCGCTTGCGTCGTTGTGATGTTTGGTTGGAGAGGCGATAGTATCCAAGCCAAAAACATTGTCACGTCTGTCTTGAAAAATCGGATTTTCCTCAATTTTGCCTCCAAGTTCTATTTTCTCCAATAGCGTTTTATTTTCAACTAAGATGTAATTCTTGTCTTGGGGTTCAAGAACCAAAGTTGTAAGTACCTGGTTGTTTTCTGTTAAAGATTCCAAAATCTCTGCTGTTTCCGGTGCACATCCGGGACAATAATCGTGTAACGGATCTTCGGAACAAAAATCTGACAAGCGATGACCCCGTTTTACAGGGTCATCAATGTGTGTGTGTGTGGGGGGGGGGGGGGGGGGCGGCGGAGAAATTATACCCCACCTCACCGGATACCCAAAAACTTTCGAAAAAATGGAAAAAAATTTTAAAAAACGTAAAAAATTGTTCGGAAAGTTAATAAACATATTATAAAACGAAATAAGAAAAAAAATAAAAAAAAAAGTTAGAGAAACGCGATTTTCGGCGTAAAACAGGCGAAGGAGTTCAGCTACGAGGTCGGGGATGACAAAAATTGGAAGAAAAAAAGGTTATAATTTTTTTTTTGAAAAAATGGGGAAAAATTTGAAAACGTAAAAATGTTCGGGAAGTTAAAAAAAGTATTATAAAACGAAATAAGGAAAAAAATAATAGAAAAAAAAACCGTTAAAGATTCTTCGGAAAGTTAATAAAAGTATTATAAAACAAAATAAGAAATAATATTCATAAAAAAATATGTAAAAAGAATCTTCGGAAAAGTTAATAAAAGTACCTACATATTATAAAACGAAATCAGAAAAAAAATAGTCTCGGCAATAGGATCGCCAACTTATAATATATCCAAGTGGCTAGCAAACCAGTTTGAAAATTTACCTATAAAACAACAGAACTCAGGAGTACTAAATTCCTTAGATTTCATAAACAAAATTAAAGGTACGA
>MU185576.1:49733-59951 GCA_016904865.1 Pissodes strobi
TTTTGATAACGAAATCAAACAAGAATATTTAACTTTAACCAAACTTTGCATGGATCAAAATTATTTTCAATATAAAAATAACTATTACCAACAACTTGAAGGCACGGCAATGGGCAACTGTTTATCGCCGTTCTTAGCTAACCTTTTCATGAGTAAATTTGAAAATGAAATCAGTCAGGAGTTCGAATATTTTCCAAGGGTATGGTACAGGTATGTGGATGACATTTTCGCGATTTTCGACACAAAAACCGTTAATATCGAAGATTTTGTAACCAAACTAAATAACCGTTTCCCCACCATTAAATTTACTTATGAAGTCGAGAACAATGGCAAACTTCCATTTTTGGATACTTTAGTGATTAGGAACGATAATAACACACTAGAATTTGATATTTATAGAAAAAGTACTGCCACTAACCGATATATTCCTAATGACTCCTTCCACTGCGACCAACACAAATTGGCCAGCTTACATTTTTTGGTATGGTTAACTTTCCTCTCAGCAGAGAAAGATTTAATAATGAAAAGGAGGCAATTAAGAATATAGCTAAAGTTAATGGTTTCAATACTGACTTAATAAATAGACTAGTTAATAGGCATTTGTTTAGAAAGACCATTCGTGATTCCACTTCTTTCGTCAATCATGAAGAAAATACAAAATATGTCTCGATACCATATAATCCTCAGTATACTAGAGGACTTCAAAAAGTCTTTAAGGAAGTAGGTTTAAAATTAGTGTACCAAACTCAGTTCAACATTAAGAAATTATTAGGTGGTCCAAAGGACAAAATTGAAATATTAGAAAGAAGTGATATGAAATTGGATGCATGGATTGTAACCAAAAATATGTTGGGCAAACTAGAAGATCTATACAAACGAGATTCAAGGAACACATAGCTCATTTAAAGTATGGTAGAACAGAAAAATCAAGTGTTGCCGAGCATGCTTTTGATAACAATCATAGAATAACAATTAGCAATTTAAAATTAATTCATAATATAACTGATAGGAGATTATTAGACGCATATGAAAGTATGGAAATTATTAAATGTAAGAATAGTTTAAATAGAGATAGAGGGCCTATTCCGTATAGTCCATTGTATTGGTTGATCAAGCGTGACTAGTGGGATTCCATGATTGGTTCCTTTGGTTCCGCTTGATTAAGCAAACATTTAGTATAAAAGCGAGTTAGGTAGAGTTTTAAATTTAGTTTTAATCATCTCCTGATGATGCTAACATGGTTAGCGAAACGCGCGTCGAGTGCAATAATTCTGTTTCGGTATTGTGGATAAAACTCCGTTTTAGTGCATGTTGCCGAAGGTTCCAAACCCCAACATAGAAAAAAAATAATAAAAAGTTAGAAAAAAACGTTTTTCTGCGAAAAACAAGTTGAAAAAAACCGATAAAAAAAATAAAAAAAAATTCGAAACCAGTGGCAAAAGTTGAGAGAAAAAAAGCTTCAAAAAAATAATAAAAACTCAATTCCTAATATCTCATTCAGAAGTTTTACTTCAGTTGTGTGCTTATAAAGATGAGGCACATTTTTTTATCAATGGAATAAATATTGTCGCATTCGTCTATGGCTTATGCGACAATATTCCCATTCATAAAAAAAGGTACTTTACACATGAGTATAGCGTATAAAATGTTTTCCACTATGGAAAAATATGATAAAATAAAAATATTACTAAATTACTTTACGCACTAGTGCCTAAAAAATTACTTTACGCGTTAGTGTGTAAAATGAATTATTCTACGCACTGATAAATGTTAAAAAAATACGTCAGATTTACTTTACGCACTAGTGCGTAAAGTGATTTATTTTACGCACTGCGTAAAAATAGTATATTTTACCAGTCTTAGAGAGTGCGTAAAGTGAGTATTTTACGCACAGTAGTAGTATTAATTATTTTTAATTTTGTTGTATACGAAACCAATTATTGTAACAGCATAAAAACTATTAAGGTCGGCATAACGGCGCAGCAGTTTCCCAATAATTTTCATATATCTACCTATTATAGACTCATTTTTTAAAAATCAGTATTATAATAGAATGATGATAAGAAAACACTTACCTACCCGCTTCCCTGTGAATTTAATAAAAAGTCAAAATTCACTAGGTATCTGAATTTTTAAAGCTTCATTTCGAATTTGAAGTTAGAATAATGGGGTCAGTGGCCGGTAAAATACAATATTCACCCTCCTTCTCTATGGCATACTTGACACATTTGATTCATATAGCGCTCTCCTTTACATCATAAACAACTGTTCTTATAGTCCTACGGCCCGTGTACAGTTTACGCAACGATTTAAGGAAGTTTCGCTCTATCAACAATCGATTGTACCCCTATCATGTAGTTCCGTACACTTTTTAGTGGTGGTATGTGGTTGCGTGTGAGGTGTCAGCTGGCTAGGTCACAGTGGGGGTGGCCGTGAGAACAGACAACACTAGAACTAGCGGCTAGGTTGTGCCGCGCCGGTCTAAAAGTGTTCCCGACGCGATTGTGTCAGAAGTATTATAATATTTCACTTCACGTGTGGCCCTCCGCTCGCTTCGTTCTCTATGGGGGCGCAACCAACAAAATCTAACCAAACCTAACCTAAGGCATACCCAAAATGAAGAAATAAAACTTTTTACAAACAAAAAAAGTCTTTGATGTAGATATGTTCTATATTGTTGTGGAGAATTAATGTTTACCTTACAATTTCTTGCCTTTGGCTCCACCAGTAGTTTAAATTTTGGATAAAGTAGAGCCTCTTCGGCTCTGGCTTCAGGGTGTAAGCAGCATAAGTGCTAGTTTAGTGACCCTAACGAAACATTTTAATTTTTAGATTTGTTCGTTCTTGACGACGGGGACAGATTTATTCCTCGAAACATCTACCGTTTTTCAGTTTCTATTAGGTTTTTCAACTTCGTGAGGGTCACTAAACTAGCACTTGTGCTGTTTACATCTTGGAGCCAGAGCCGAAGAGGCTCTACTTTATCGAAAGTTGAAACTACTGGTGGAGCCAAAGGCAAGAAATTGTAAGGTAAAAAAAAGTCTTGCAACCAACCCGAGCCGCAAGATTACTTCGGCAAAAGTCAGGAATATCGCCAACCAAAAAGGGAAATATAGTGTATTTAGATGAAACATGATTTTATACACATGACGTAGTTGAGTGTGTAAACAGGCCCTGTTCTCGCGGCAAACGAGTGATTATACTGCATGCAAGAAGTAATAAGGGCTTTGTACCCAATGCTTTATTATTGTCTGCCAAACGTATAAAGCACTCTTCGGCTGATTATCATGAAGACCTGACCGCCACGCCAGTCTATTTGAAAAGTGGTTTACCGAACAATTGCTGCCGAATATTCCCCCAAATTCCGTTATTGTAATGGACAATGCCTCATAGCAAAGTTCCCAATAGCAGTGATAAAAAGGACATAATTCCAAAACTCATGGAGAGCAAAAATATGGAAATTTCTCAAAAGGCGACAAAAAAGTGTTATTGGAAGCTATTAAAAAAAAAGAACTTTACAAAAGAATATGTCATTGATAAATTAGGCGAAGCACATGGTCATACTATTTTGCAGCTTCCCCCCTATTACTGCGTATTTAATCCGATTGAGATGATGTGGGCTGCCTAATTTCTTTCTTAACGCCCGCATCAACTTTCTGTTTTTCAGTTTCAACTTCTGTTTTACACATTATCAGCTACTTTTAGGTAGGTAATAAAATCTCTTTTAGGTAGGTAATAAAATCTCATCACAGATCCATAACATTTACGTAACACAAATACAAAAAATGTTTCTTCATTTGTGGGCTAGTGGCTTAAAGTTAATATCAAATTTAAAATTTAAAAGCGTTAAATTATTTGGAACACCGCGACTTGTTTTAAATTATGTAGGTTTAAACCAGAAATGGAAATATAAAACGGTATTTTTATATACGTGTAACTTTTCACTTTATTTGGAACTACTTTTTCCGATATGTAACAATTTTAAAGGATTTGAATATCGAGAAAACGTTCAGTTTCTTTTTGACGCTTTAATTGGTTAATGTAAATTTTTAGCTACAGTGTGAACATTTAAGTTACTTTAACAGGCCATAGTAGAGCATAGATTTTCGGTTTTTCGGCTTTTGCAATTTTCAGGGGCACCCTCGGCGTCGAGTGCAGTGGTGGCAGGTGGCAGGCGGTGATATAGTTTATTTTATTCGGAGCTTATATAAACTAAACCGGTAATTCGGGTCATTTTCTTACACAGTCTAGACCACTGAATTACCGCTTGTCGCCTTATTTTTGTAGGTGCATTCTTCTTTATCTGATTTCATTTCAGCCACCTCATGCCTCATGGTGTATTTTTCTAAAGACCGAAAGGCCTTGTTTTTTTAAATCATACACCTACTAGGTAAATATCGAGTTTTTTTTGTACTTTTCTGAACATATAAAATACGTTGGCCAAATGAAAGAACCTGTATGAAAAGAATGCGAGCAAAAAATGTTCTCGCATATTTAGATGTTGCCACATTTTTTCCCAATAATCCTAATTTATTTTCGGTCTAGTTTCCTATAGTGAATTTACATATTTAAATTTCCTACTTGAATACTTAATTTTGTTATTTTCCTTAATACTACTGTCTTCTATTATTTACTATTTTATTTACACAGGCAAATCCGGAATAAGTATACTGTGTATATTTAATTCGCCTTTAAGCTATTTAAAATACGCGACAACAGGCAACAGTGCGACGTTTACTTGATTTTTAGCGGGGAGGCAGTTTCGTGATTGGTGGCAGGATATATTAAATACACTTTGACCCTAGACAAACACCTAACTTTTTTTACATATTTTAAAATTTCAGCAGCGACTTGCTTTAGCCATTGGCGTGGAAATTGCCGAACTGTGTGTGGTTATTTATATTATTTGGTTTGTAGGGTCTGGTGATATATAGGTTTTGTCGATTTTGCCAATTCTCTTTTTTCACTAGAAAGGGGGTGTCCTATAGAGTAGTTTAAGCCAAAAAAATCGGAGGATCCGCTACAAAGTTCCAGTTTTGACACAAATTTTCAACACCACTTCACAAAGGCACTAGAAATATAGACAAAACACATTTGAAAATCAATTTTCGGGTGAAAATATTAACTAGGAGACATTTGCGTCGAACGAGAGGCCTCCGTTTTGTTCTGGTCCTAATTTAAAGCGACTCATAGCCCCATTAAACAAAATTAAATTTAACTTGTAAATATCCAGCCTCGTTTTTACTGTCAAATGTCACAATAGCCGAAACAGAGATTTTTAAGAAGGCACACTGTTGCCAGACGATTGCTGTAGTTTCGTTAGCAAAATTTATTAGAAAAATGGTGCGCTATAAGCACAGCTTATTGACTACCAGCTAGTCATCTTGCGGCGGCATCCTTTGATTTGGGAAAGTCAATAACCAAATATTGCAAATTTTAGAAGAGGATCATGACTCAATATTGTTTTAAACGTCTGGGCATCTGAATAATACTTTGGCAGTTCGTTTAATTTAAAGTATGCTTTTTATCGTCTAAAATCTGTTTAAAAACGATTTTAAAAGGCAAAATTGTATAAAAATCCGAAATATACAAACTTTTTAGGGCGATAGCCGAGGCTTCGGACGAATTTGTCGTGGATTTTGAAGCGAAAATTCATTCTAAATTCAACTCTGGAACTGAACCGCTCAGGGCACTCCCAGGTAGGCGCAGTGCCCTACACTCCAACTTTCCGATTTCGATAGATATGACTGGTAGTGAATAAGCTGTGCTATAAGTGTCTCTACTATTTTTTTTATTTAGGGGAATGATTTTGTTTTATGGCAGTAACACACACACACTAAAGGGAGATCCTATGGTGCTCGTCGAGCGGTGTGTGTGCGAAGATGTTGATTGACACGGTTCTTGAATAGTTAATTAGGGGGAAACAGATATCCTGAGAGCATATTCGGATGTAACAGGCAAGATGTCCATTCGGCAATGCCGAACGTTTCTTCATATGTAACGTGCACGGTAGCATTTAGTCGGATGTCGTGACTGTTACTAGAATCAACAAATAAGTCTTCAATTATTTAAATACTTCATGCATGGCCCTCCGCTCGCTACGGGGGCTCAACAAACAGAAATTAACCAAAACTAACCCAAAATAAAAAAAAATACAAATTTTGGGTTAGTTTTGGTTAGCACTTGGTTAGTTTCTGTTTGTTGAGCCCCCGTAGCGAGCGAAGCGAGCGGAGGTCCATGCATGAAGTGTTTAAATAATTGAAGACTTATTTGTTGATTCTATGTAACAGTCACGACATCCGACTAAATGCTATCGTGCACGCCACATATGAAGAAATGTTCGGCATAGCCGAATGGACATCTTGCCTGTTACATACGAATATGCGTCTTGGGAGTGAGTTCCACAGTGATGCAGTGCGCCAGACAAAGGAGTTCTTGTAAAGCGATGTTCTAGGTGTTTCCAGTTGTACGACGAACCGGTGCGCTCTTGCCGTCTATCGTGACTGTCTGATAGGGATGGGATAAAGCGGGTCAAATCCTGGGAAGATCTGCCGTAAAAGTACCTGTAAAAAAGGGACTTCTCGGCCACATGTTTGCGGTGTTTCAGACTATCCAGATTCCGGGTCAACTCCGCCGACGAGACGCACAACTCTCTTCTGAACGGAATCCAGTAGCTTTAGGGTGTGCTCTGGTGCGGCACCCCAGATGTGTGAACTGTGAACAATATTCTAAGCACGGTCTTATTTGCGCATTGTAGAGCAAGATCAACAGCTACGGTGTATACAGTTTTTTGTTGCGAAATAGCATACCAAGCTTCTGGGAGGCTGATTTTGCGATGTTAACAACGTGGTCATGCCAGGACATATTGCTGTTGACCAAGACACCCAGTTTTCCGATTGTATGAAGATTAAGGAATGGTCATGATGATATCAAGGCCCGCCGTATAGACACTTTTGGTAAACGTTGCTGCTTGGTTTGTTTTTCAATGTGCATTTGCATTCATTAATCGGAATAAAAGAGACACTCATTCAATTACACTATTTCTTTGTATGTATGTATATATTCGTCAAAATCTCACTTCATACATAGCCCTCCGCTCGCTCCGGGGGCGCAACCAAACAAACCCAACTCAAGACATGCCCAAATGAAGAAAAACAAACTAAAAAATATTTGCATTTTCGACTAACAAATTTTATTTTTTTTGATTTCCGGCATGCCTTGGGTTAGTTTTGTTTGGTTGCGCCCCCTGAGCGACCGAAGTGAGCGGAAAGTCATACGTGAAACGAGAGGCCAATTCACCCAGACCGTACCGACGCGACGTTGCCAAATAACAGTTCAGTTTCAGTCCGAAACTTATTCACTTTTCGCATGACCCTTCGCTCGCTACGAGGGCTCAAAAAAACGAAACTAACCAAGTGCTAACCCAAACTAACCCAAGGATACCCAAAATCAAGAAAAAAACTGTTTAGAATTAAAAAAAAAATAAAAAAAACCAACGGGATTTGAACCCGGGCCGCCGGCCGATAGCCGCCGAATTCAGACTTAACCATCTAGACCCCTCGACCACGAGAGCTCTTGCGACAAACTGATTACATCGCGAAGACATGGCGCGAATGCAAGCAACTAGATTTGGTGGTACGGTCTGGGTGAATTATTAGCCTCTCATTGCGTGAAGTGTAATATTAAATATACTTAGATAGTAAACAAACACGATTATTTCCCATAAGACAATGTGCAACATTTGGAAACACTGTGCCAGGCCCCCGGTGTCGGTTACTAAAGTTTCGTTGTTTTCACGTTACAATTTCAATATGTTCACGTTACACCTGGGAAAGTCGTAGTGGAAGTTTGCCCTTCTAGGGCAATTTAGGTTCAAAACGCGGATATTTTTTCGGATCAAATGTGGCGGCGGATCCTCCGATTTTTTTGGCTTAAACTACTCTATAGGACACCCCTTTTTCTAGCGAAAAAAATTGCAAAATCGGCACAACCTATATGTCGCCAGATCCTTAATTTTGATGATATCTTTGAAGATTTTTAACCATTCTTATATTTTTCTTGCATTTGGTGATTATTATACGCGGTTAACTAATTTCTATATTTTCGGATACCTCTCTGAACTCTATTCTAAATTAAAATTTTTATTTCAAAACAATTCTGAACGTGCTATAAAGAGCGTTTTGGAACATACTTGCTTCAATATAGCCTAACTTTAAATACAAAAATTAAACGCTAAAGATTTTATATTGGGATTAGCTACGATAAACCCCTTTTTCCAAGTTAAGCGGCGTCATCGATGATGCAGATACAAAACCTTCGGGAAACGAACTCTACTTATTACTACACCATATTTATGTAATACATACAACAAATATCATAGAACACTAGCCTTATTATAAAAATGAGATATTATTATTATATGACATATTTTGTACTATAAGACTGTAATATAAAAAAAACTGTAATTAATTTTGACGTCTTAAACTAATCAATATTATCAATAATAACATGGTAAGAATATCCTCGTGCGCCTATGAAAAGGCAATATTTTTTTACGTACTAGTCCTCTGCCCCTCACTCGTCGTTAAGGTTCACTCGCTTGGCGCACTATATCTACTCATCAGCTTTTTATGCGACAGTCCCATATTAGTTGACACGTCGCTCATGATAATAATATCAGTATCTCCAGCAATATTTATATTTTTTTCTACTACCGTGCGTAAAATACTCACTTTACGCACTCTCTAAGATTCGTAAAATAGGCCTTTTTAATGTGCAGTGCGTAAAGTAAGGGATTTTACGCACTAGTGCGTAAAGTAAAGCTGACATATTTTTTGACGTTTACTGACATATTTTTTGACGTTTAGGGCAGTGCGTAAAATAATATATTTTACGCACCAGTGCGTAAAATAATTTATTTTGCGCACTAGTGCGTAAAGTAATATAACATTATTTTTATTTTTTCATATATTTTTCGATAGTAGAAAAAATTTAGTATGCTACTCATGTGTAAAGTATCCTTTTTTATTCATGGGATTGTCGCATGAGCCGTAGCCGTAGCCATATTCCCATTCATAAAAAAAGATTCACTTTACACACTTGTTGCATAAATAACTATTTTACGTAAAAACTACATGAGACGCATGTTCTATAAAACATATTAGTTCTAACATGAATTTAGTCCATATACCTACATTGTTATAAAGCTAGAAGTGATTTAGACTTTAGACCTCTCTATTATAGTATAACGGCCAACTTGAACAACTGAATGAACTACATAAGGCCCATAAGGGAACCAGGCAAAATGCCAACAATAAATCAGAAGTGACTTATTTGGCAATACCACTTCGCCAACACAAAGATACGGTCTTAATATTAGTTTTGAGCACAAATTTACCCAAATAACTTCGCTTTCTTACTATAAATCTTGGTTGTATAGTTTATACACGATTTATTTAGGTACCGATTGGTCTCTGATAACATTATAGATATACTATCGTTTCAAAATTAGAGAAAGTAATAAAATATCTGATAAGCCGAGAAACGTTCAAATTTACAACCTTGTTTCGGCTGTTACATAGGCATAGTACCTGCTTTTCGTTTCAGACAATCATTATTGCTCACGCATCTGCTTAATATAACCTTTATATTTGAGTGTAAATGGCTCAAGAACAAGAAAGACATATCAGTCTTTTAGTTATCTTTTGGTAAGAAGTGAAATAGTTTATTCGTGAAAATGACTAGCGCCTCTGATTTTGTTGCTGTGAAAAGAGTTAGTAAAGTTGCTCTGGTTTTTCTAAGATAATTATTATTCTAGTATAGAATAGAAATGTGCAAGCGGATGAGGACGGAAATGTGCAAGCGGATGAGGACGGAAATTTGCAAGCGGATGTGGACGGAAAAATGCAAGTGCCTGTGACATCATAATCATGCGCAGTGATTTTACGAAATCTGCTCAAATATTTGTGCATGTCGATTGAGGTAACCCGCCTATTTAAAATATTATTTCATTAGACCTGATACATTCAGTTTTGAGACACCCCATATATATAAAGATAGAAAAAGAGACAAACAAGTCGTAAATTGAAGTCGGGTTTTGCGAGGTTTTTTCGAGGAGTTCAGAAAGCGTATCGCTCGAGAACAGGGATAGATAGTCAGTACGGTTTATTTTAGGTTTGTTCTAGCATGAAATCTCAAACGGTTTGAAACCTCCGGAGT
>MU185576.1:64951-79584 GCA_016904865.1 Pissodes strobi
ATACATACATATATATTTGCATTATATTATGTGTTTTGGGATTTTAAAAATAAAAGTTATGTAATTTTACCGTTTTTATTAGGTATCTATATAAAAATTCAAGACGCGATAATCCGGATTTTTTATTAATCCGGATTAGTCCTAGTTTTAATTGATCCGGATTATCGAGTCTCTACTGTATATGATATTTATATTTCTTTCTGTATTTAAAAAAAAAATGTTGTTTTCAACTCCAGATTCTAATAGTAGTTAGTGTGTTGCATAAAACACTGTAATAATGAGAAACACTTCTTGATTGTAATTTTTACAAAATATATATATTTTTCAATTTCAACTTTGACAAAAATGGATCATATCAGAGTATCATAAACTATCCCATACTAAACTTTCATTGAATTTCATCGGGACACATTTTCCTAAATTTTTTTGTGCGCGCCCGCGCCGGCGAAGTTTGAGTGAATAAAATTCCATATTATATTTTCAACACTTAACATCTTGAGGTGCATGATGCTCCAAAAAATCATTAGCAGATAAATACAGCTCAGTGTTGCCAGGTGAATAAAATAAAATTCACCAAATGCTAGACAAAAAAGTTGCCAGATTTTCACCAATTTTATTTTACACGCCACGTTTTCAAGCTGAAAGAGTTAATATCGTTTTGACAAAAATCAGTTACGTTTTTGCTTCCACTGTCTATATAGTAGTCTAGAAAATAAATTTAATATAAAATATTAAATTTAATAATGAAAATATTGTTAATATAGTATATTAAAAAAAAAACACCGGGTACCCAAGATACCAAATTTACAAAATCATCCTTTAATGTACTAAAAATAACCGAAAACGTTCTAGATAAACCTTAAAATGATAATAATTATTATAAATCTAGGAAACTACAAAAACAACAAATTATCTTAATTAAACGGAATAGGTACCTATACCTACTTTTCATACATTTATATAAAAACTGGCGGGTACCCGCGAATTCGTTCCCGTAAGATGATAACGAAACGAAAGGGAGAGGTACTTATAAAAAATTATAACGAATTTTACGTGTTTATTCGTTTAGCTGCATAATACACTTATCAACCATTTGAAATCAAATATATATATATATATAGACCTGATTTGTTAAAACACCCTATATAAAATTTATATGTAAACAAATAAAATAAAATATTTTAAAAAAATATTCAAATTTTTAAGAGGCGGTTTCACCCCCTTAATTGGAATTTGAGTTTTGAAAACTCCCTTTTCATCGAACCTCTACACCCTACAATCACCCTATATGCCAAAATTCGGCTTTTTACGTCAAGCTGTTTGGGAGATTGGTTGATAAATTATAGACCTGATTTTTTTTTAAACTCTTAAAATATATAAAAAAATATAAAATATACGTGTTCAAATGTTTTTCTGAAAAACTAACTGTTTTTTAAATAAAAGATATTGCAATATTTAAGGGGTAATTTCACCCCCTTCGAATTTGCGATCTGAAAAATCATTTCTTATAGAAGCTCTATACCCTACAGTACCAGTGCATGCCAGAATTCGGCGTTTTACGCAAGGGGTTTGAGCAGGATCGTGATTAATCAGTAAGTCAATCACCTAGGGGCCTAGGCCTCTTATATAGTAGTATAGATTAAAAAATACCTAGCTATTTTGTAAATATTGTTAATTTTCTTATCCAGATTTGTATTTTGTCTTTAAACTTTTCAGATTTATGTTTGCATTAATAATGCAGGATCATAGGAAAAATCCACTTTCACTTCTATAACGAAACGATTTAATGCTGGACGTTGGGTATTGGTTTTGGTTGCCGGGTTTGCCCTTGGTTGGGATTGTTGGAAATGAAAAATAAAAATAAAACATCCGGAACTGGGGGAATTACTCAAAAGTTAATGCCATGACAGACACTTCGCATAACACCGTATCATACAGGGGCGTGCAGTCCATGGAAGCAAGGGAAGCAGTGCTTACATGTGTCGACGTCGATGCTATCCCTTGTTTTCTGTTCTAATCGACATTTGTGGACTCTTCTTCACCGATGAATATTCAAAGAGACCCGACATGTATAGCTTATTGCTTAATTCAACCCTAAATGCGATATACTTGCCTATACATATCTATCCAAAAAAATAGTTTAAATTTAGAACTCTCAGCAGTTTTACTCAACTTTTATATTAACCGAGTTATTGTACTTGAAAGCACTGTTAAGTTTACGCATTTTACGTTTTGTTGTTTTGGCAGTTCAGATGTATTCGTATATGTATGTAGAACCATTTCTAGCTTCATTGTGTAGAATTATTGTAATAAATATTTAAATGCCGATTACTGTTTTTTTTTTATTCTATTACACATTATATAAATAAATATGTATTATATTTTAATAAAAATAAACTATATAAAATAAAACTATATACGTCCAAAAATAAATTATTTTTAATTCATATATATGTCAAATTTGAATCAAGAACAATGAAAGTATACCACATATAGATACACTCAAAATACGAGTTTGCTATTATCAAAATAAGAATAGATAAATTTCAAACGAATTATACCTCAATTATTGATACAAATATTAACCTATTCTTAATAATTGTAAGTAGTTTTTATATTTAAAACAAGAAAATCATATCTTGATATTCAAGCTTATGATTCTATTACAATAGAGTATTGTTTTACTTGCGGAATGGGGAATGTAGCATAGCGTTAATTCAAGATTATTAATCTTAATATTAGTATAGCTTTTTTTTCCGTGTACGATGGAACCAAACCAAAGTAGTATTTTTTTGACAAATCTACTAACATATTTGCCTGAATCTACTAAAATCTACTTCTAGTCATTTAAGAAAATACCAGAAATCTACTTTTTCACAGTTAACAGATAAACAAGGCTGTCAAAAAAGTGCGCACTTGCGTACTGATGCCCAGAAATTATTTTAGTTTCCGCTTGTTAAATTTCATCTGAAACTGAGACGTTTTTGAATAATCAATCAAAAATCTAAAATATATATATAAAAGATTAGAGAGTGTATTATGATTGTGATTATCCTACTTCCTACTATTTTGGTTAGAAAATTATAGAAAAACACAAACCTTAGAGCTTCCAGTAAATCCAATACCTAACATTTGCTTTTAGTTTCGCTGAAGACATTCGGGATAAAATCCTAACATTGCAGGCTTTGCAATGGGCACTATAACCATCCTGCGCTTTACAAAGCCAAGTGGAAAATAATGGATTTTGTTCCCATTTTACACGATAAGATGGTTCATAACTACGCTTCATATTCACAGTAAATAATAACTAATGTGTATAGCAGCTACTATTATTCCAAGTATTATTCATAAACTCATAATACTGAACCGTAGCAAGAGCAAATAAAATAAATCGTCTATTGTCGGGGAAATACAGAAGCGAATCCCGCAAAAGTTTAGGGGAATCACCGAAAAGAAAGCAGGCCAACGGAGTAATCAAAGCAATAAAAATACCATCTTACTTACACGCCTGCCAGCATTGAAATAAAAGTAAATGGGGCTTGTTTTCTGCTTTTGCCTGTTTATTTATATTTCGATTTTAGTTATTTTTACAATTATTGTTAATTAACAAAAATTACATTAACAATAACTATTGTTAATGATACTTTTTCCACAATTTATGGATTAAAATTTTTTATGCTAAAATCTACCAAAATCTACTATGGAAAATCTACCTACTAAAATTTTTCAAAAAATGGTGAAAATCTACCAAAAAAGTAGAAATCTACCAAATGTGGTAACGCTGCCCGTCATTTTCACTCTACAGTGAAACAAGTCGTAACATAGTATGGGTTCTGCAAAATGCCTCTAGAAAGATCAAGCTAAAATTTTGTAAAAGTATTTTTTTTTCATAAAAAGATTGTATAATATTACATAGCTTGAGAAATAAAATTGTATTATTTTAGTAAGCTAATTTTTTATATAAACAAAGTATTTATTTTTTTTATTAAGATTGAATCTTAAAGTTTATGCGTGGTTTTTACAAATTTTAATTTATTTTTTTTCCTTAATTTTACTCTTATGTTGTCGGTGCTTTTAGGTTATTGATTCTCAGTTTTAGTTTTAATTTTGACTTATGAGAATTATTTAATTTCGGTTCTTAATATATCTGAAATATATTGATGTAATGATGTTATGCTATGCTTTGTCTACAAAATGTATATTTTTTGATTAATAAAGTGCTTAAACAAATCATGGATTAGCAAAGATGATATTCATTCTATAGACACTAACTCATTTTATATAATTTCTAAACATAGCAATATTAAAAAATTTGGTTTCATGAGCGACTGAACTCTTGATTATCAGTACTTAATTCTTTAGGCATTTTTAGGTTAACAGTGTTAGTGTTAAACCGCATCTGTTTGGTTGCATTGTCTTGCTTCCGAATCTCAGGTTATTTTATTTGGCCCTTGCCTTAATACAAATCATAAAAGAAAATGTGAAGGCGTTTAATGAGCATATCTGGCCTTATTTAAAAGTATAATTAGTATTTATGTAGAGCGGACATTTTAGACTTTATTCTTTTTATTACTTTATTCAGTTTTGTATGGTACTTTTGAGGTGCAGGCAGATTATATTGAGATTGAGTTTAAGATTAAATGCCCTGAGATAATTTAGAAGTTTTGAGTGACGCAAGTACCTACCTACCACGTATATTAAATTATAAACTGTAACAATTCTGGTCACAGAAAATACAAGTGAAAAAAAATCCATTTCTTTTCTATTAACATGCAAGACACTGTTTGGCACAATTTCTCTCTTATTATCGGCCTATTGTTATGCCAAGCATACCCTACCAGAAGCATTAGTCATATTAACTAAATTAAATCGATGCGGCACTTGTATTTTAATTATTATTGGCCAAATTAATTCTCTCCGAGAAATATGAACGAATCTTTTCGCCATAGGTATGACCAGTTACAATTAATAAATCACCTTGCTAATGTGTTTTTCTAGTTAAAATAATGTCAAATACCAGGTTTTTAGAGGGGCCTGAACTAGTTTTGTTTAAATCACACCTTTTTGTATCTTTAATTTGGGAATAAGCGTCGGAGTCCGTCGCATTTTAGTGGAAGGGGGCATGGAGCTAAACTGCTGATTCGGGTAGTTTTCTACTAGATCGAACCACCCATGTAGTAACATTAATAAATGTATGTAATTTAATCTTCTTGGCCTACATAAATTAAATTATGCAATATAAACATACCATTAATCGGGTATTTAAATTCTTCCCATGAGTTCTACGTGATTTTTCCGTGAGTATGTTTGTTTTTCCGTTTAATTTTATGAAATTATCTA
The DNA here is from genome assembly GCA_016904865.1 of Pissodes strobi. NCBI lineage: Eukaryota > Metazoa > Arthropoda > Insecta > Coleoptera > Curculionidae > Pissodes > Pissodes strobi. The sequence goes on from MU185576.1 coordinate 70,292, forward strand.
TGCAGATTAGGTTGCTTAATAACAAGTTTATGACCATTCTTTTCGCAGCCTGGTGACAAACCTCTAATTTTGATGTCAATCGTTTTTGCGTACTAATTACACTCAGCAGAATATCGCTAGTCTGGATTATATTATCTTCCCATAGACGTATATACGAATTAATACGTTAATATTTCTCCCCCGGGTAAGAAATAATGTAAATTAAAAGGTTATTAATAGATTTTCAGATTCATAATTTTTTTTAGTACAATTACTCCTCACATACTCAGTAATTTTTACTAATTGCCGCCAAACAAATAAACAAAAAAATTGAGCGAGTCTGCTAGTACTCGAGACACTGATGTGTAAACATATCCTATATCAACATCAACGACATGAAAATCCAATGCCCCTGGCCGCATGACGCCTGAATATGGCTAACCAAAACTAACCCAAGGCATGCCCAAAAATCAAGGAAAAACTTTTTACAAATATTACCTCAAGAAAATAAAAATAGGATAAAACTAATCGTAAAAATCAACGCGAGCGAAGCCGCGGGTAAAAGCTAAAAGTGTTCCTATGTCCTTTACTATACTCTTAAAAATATCTGTACACAATTTCAAGATGATCGGTTAAGCAGTTTACGCGTGGAAAATAGGAGTAAAACTAACCATAATAATCAATCCGAGTGAAGCCGCGGGTAAAAGCTAAAGTGTTCCTATGTTCCTATGTTCTTTACTATATTCTTGAAAATATCTGCACAAAATTTCATGATAAGTAGTTTCTTCTTCTTCTTCAAGTGCCTATTCGTTCGGAATATTGGCGATCATCCTGGATATGATGACTTTGTTCACGGCTGTTCTAAATTGTTCGGTAATAGTTTTTGAGAACCCTGTTCTTAAGTTTTTAAGCTATGATATTCTCTTTCTTCCTGGTGGTCTTCTGCCATAAACTTTCCTTTGGAGAACGGACTTTAAAAGGTGATATTTGCTTTCATTCCTCATAATATGTCCGAGGTACTCAAGCTTTCTTCTCTTCATGGTGTTCATTACTTCCAAGTCCTTTTTCATTCTCTCCATCACTGCCTTGTTGGTCACTCTGTCCACCCATTATATTCTCAGCATCCTCCTGTAAAGCCACATTTCGAAGGCTTCGAGTCTACTTTCTGTTGCCTCGGTTAATGTCCATGACTCCACCCCATAGAAAAGAATCGAGAAAATATAGCATCGGAGGAGTCTGATTTTGATGTCGAGGCTCTTGCTTTTTCTATTCTACACCTGAACTTCTGTGAGTGGTCCCAATTATCATTGATGATGGTTCCCAGATAGGTGAACTGTGTTACTTTGTCTATTGGTGTGTTGTTGATCGTTAAGCCGTATCTTCCCCCAGTTTCTCTACTGATTACCATGCATTTGGTTTTACTAATGTTAATTTCTAAGCCATAGGCCATAGTTACTGCTGAGGTCTTTTATTTTGTTCAGTAGTTCTTGTAAGTTGTTCATGTTGTCAGTGAAAACCACAGTATCATCTGCGTACCGGATGTTGTTCATTCGTTCTCCATTCAGCAAAATTCCTATATCAATATTCTCGAGGGCCTCTTTAAAGTTTCCTCCGAGTAGAGATTAAATATGAGTGGTGACAGGATACAGCCCTGCCTAATTCCTCGAAGAAAATTTACTGTGTTGGTTTACGCGTGGAAAATAGGATTAAAAACTAACTGTAAAAGTGAACGCGAGCGAAACCGCGGTACATATGCTCTAAATCATATTAAAAATAATAAGGGACCGGGTGAAGATGAAATTCTGATAGAAATGCTAAAAGAAGGAGGAGATGTATTGATGTTAAGATTGTGCATACTGTTCAATGAATGTATAGAACAAGGAAAGATACCCAAAAATTGGAACAACGGTATTGTAATATTATTATACAAGAAAGGAGATAAAACAAATCTAGAGAATTACCGCCCGATATCATTGTTATCGCAAGTATACGAGCTATTCACAAAAATTCTTACGAACAGACTGACCAATAAATTAGATCAATACCTGCCAGAAGAGCAAGCGGGTTTTAGAAAACAGTATAGCACGTGTGACCATCTTTTGACAATGAGGATCCTAGTGGAAAAAGCGATTGAATATAATTTGGATATCTGTTTGGCCTTCGTAGATTTTCAAAAGGCCTTTGATAGCCTTGAACATTGGGCGATATTGCAATCGCTTCCAAATGCAAGAATAGACAGCAGGTATTCCAACCTCATTAAACACATATTCGAAAACGCCACCTCTACCATTCAGTTGAATAACATCACAAAACCTAACAAAATACAAAGAGGCATAAGACAAGGGGATACGCTATCTCCAATGCTTTCAAGCAACTAAATTGGCAGGACAAGGGTATCTCAATAAATGGGAAGAGATTAAACCATCTGAGGTATGCGGATGACATTGTTTTGATATCGGAAAACAAAGAAGAGCTAGGAAAAATGTTGATGGAACTAGACGAGAAGACGACAACAATCGGACTCCAGATGAACCACTCAACGACAAAGGCGCTATATAACCGACAAGACGAACAGCTCTCTTCTAGATGGAATCCAGCAGCTTTTGGGTGTGCTTTGGTGCGGCAGCCCAGATATGTGAGCAATATTCTAAGCACGGTCTTATTTGCGCTTTATAGAGAGTAAGAGTAACTGCTGCGGTGTATACAGTTTTTAGTTGCAAAATAGCGCATCAAGCCTCTGGGAAGCTGATTTTGCGATGTTAGCAACGTGGTCATGCCAGGACATATTGCTGTTGACCGAGACACCCAGCAGTCCGATTGACGAGGATGAAGGAATGGTCGATCCTGCCCTAATGATGTCAGGGTCTGAAGTATTGGCCCTCTTGGTAAACGTGGCTGCTTGTATCTTTGCTGCATTGAATTGGACCAAATTTCTGACGACCCAAGTTTGAATTTTCTCCAGGTCTTTATTAGTTGCTGTAATCTGCTCGTGTCTGCGGTGATAAGTCTCAGTCGCTCGCAAAAGTTTTTCTGACCTAAATTTTGAGACAAGGGTACTGTTATCCTCAAAACTTTCGATCAGCAGGTCATTAATATAGATGAGGAACAGAGTTGGTGAAAGTATCGCACCCTGAGGCACGCTCGCGTTAATGGAAGAAATAAGAAAATTTGATTTCAGTGCTATTTTACTACAAAACTATTGGTCAGAGAAGTATCATGTATGGTATTTTTTGAAAGCTAGAAATGTTAACTTTAATATGAAAATATAATATACAGGGTGTTCCATTTAAAAAAAATGAGCACAGGGTGTATTTGCAAAACTTGGCCACCCTGTATAACAATGAATATTTTTAAACAAATCGTAAGCGATTATTGTATTCAAGGATATGATACGTTTCATGGAATATTTGGGTTTTCTGTACCTGTTTCAAATACTGTCAAAAAATGATCGAACTCTGAGCATTTTTTCAACTTTAACCGCGCCCCAATCCCTTACTATAAGTTTTAGCCCTAATAAACCTTATATCAAAGTGATCGCAATCAAGAGGAGAATAAATTGGGATAATTATATAGCGGGTGTTCCATAAAAAAAAATACAAGTTTGGTTCGCCACGACTTTTTCGGACCACCCTGTATTATGGCTATATTTTTAAGACATAGCGTATTTGACTATCAACAACATGCTCAAAATATTTTTTCGAAATTCATTACCGTTTACTCACAATCGTCCACCCCATCTTGGTTGCACCACCCTGTATATACCTTGGTCATGTACTATCACTGGAAAGAGAAAATCATATTGAAATATTATTATCATATTGAAATATTATTATAAAAAATTTAATATTGTATTATTAGTGTAACTGCTGGCACAAATTTATATTTAAAAAAAACCATGTCTTAATTGTTAGATTAATGGAATAATTTAACTGTAACTAAAAACCATTGACTTTATTTATAAATTTATTTCACACTAAAATGCTAAAATTTACATTTAAAATAAAACTATACAATAAAAATAAGCTTAAAACTAAAACCTTTCTTAAAAAATTATAACATTATAAATATCTATACTCAGGCAAACCCTAGCGTAAAACTAAATTTTTACAAATAAGATAAAAATGCTCAAAATTGCAAAAGTGTTGGAGTATTTTAATGTATTTAAAATAAAGTCTACCTACTGATACAATTTTTCAAAATATTTTGCAAAACAAATTTTTTAGTTTTCTCCGCTTGAGAAATAAGGAAAATTAAAATTTTGTTAATACATATTTATATTCTGTTTTTTTAAGTACAATTTCTCCTTACATACTTAATTTTTATTAACAGGCCAAATAAAAATCCCGTCATTTTTACTACTTAGACGAAAGTAGAAATTACTGAAAAAGATCGATCACTTTTATTATTTAGATAGAAATTTTCATATTCATAAAAATTTGGCTCATCAAATTTAAAAAAAAAACTCAATAAGTTAAAATTTATCTGCAATCATTTTTCTAAATTATTTTTAATAAAAAGAAAAAAAATATTAACATTCTAATTATTTTCCAAAATTTTTTGCCACTCAATAATTTTACTTAAATATATATCAATATGTATATTTCAACACATTGTAATAAATTTCATTTATGAAAAATTTATACTATATAAAAATAAATTATTATTTTATACATACTTACTTAAATATATATTTTATATATAAATAATTACATTTATATTTATTTTAAAACATGTATTATAGCTAATATATGTGTAATGATTAATTATTCATTATTATTATTATTATTAATATATTTTATTTATTTATTTAGTATAACGTTAGATTATATAATTAAAATTTATTAAATATAGATTTAATCTTTTTATAATATTGTTACGGCTAGCCTAACAACCATCCGAACGTTTTTGTGCTACCCTATAAAACTAGCCGCCGGCGCCGCCCGCGCCGTGCCGCTCGCTTTCCTGTCTGTATGACTCATCGCCCGGCCGGTCGCGAAGTTTCAGGATCGCTGGAATCGTCTCGATGGGCTCGTTGAGATCATATAGAGTGGCCTCGGAATACTTCCGGAATATTCGTGATCGATTGTAGATTATATATAAGCAGACCTAAGGCCAATGTTAGTCAGTCGGTTAGTTAGTTAGTTAATCATTGAGTATTAAAGTGTAAACAGATATTAGTTGGAAAGTTATAAGAGTAGTTTAGTATGTCTGATTATATACAGTGGTAGAGAATAAAGAGAATATTTAGTTGAAAATAGCAAAAGTTGTAATTCTGTTAAGAACCCACGGGAAAAACGTAACATTTGGTGTCAGAAGTGGGATTGTGAAGGGACCGGACTTGCGAGGTATTTTTCGAGGAAAGAAGTACAAGTACGTCAACGAGACCGTTTGATTGGTGGATTCTGGAAAAATTTTATAACATTCTATGGTCAATACAAGGCAACAAACGGCGGAAATGGAGCAAATAAATAAAATGTTGGCCGATTTTATGGATAATTTAAATGCTGAGAGGCGAGCGGATCGGGAAGAGGAAGAACGTAAAAAACAGATAGAACAGGAGCGGCTTCAGAAAATTTTACAAGACCAGGAAGACAAAAGGCAAAAAGAACAGGACGACCGGCTTCAGAAAATTTTACAAGATCAAGAAGACAAAAGGTAAGCTGAACGGGAGGACGATGTACTTAGAAGGCAAGCAGAACAGGACCGGCTTCAGAAAATTTTACAAGACCAGGAAGATAAAAGGCAAGCTGAACAGGACCGTCTTCAGAAAATTTTACAAGACCAAGAAGACAAAAGACAAGCAGAGCAGGACCGGCTGCAGAAAATTTTACAAGATCAAGAAGAGAAAAAGCAAGCGGATCGGGAAGAGGATGAACGTAGAAGACAAGCAGAGCAGGACCAGCTTCAGAAATGGATGCTTGAGGTAATTGTAGGCGAGCAAGGAAAATTATAGAAAATATTGGGCGGGCAAAATGAGAAATTTGAAAAAGAAGTAAACAATATACAAAAAGAAGTTGGAACTGTACAAAAAGAAGTGGGAAATGTACAAAAAGAAGTTGGAAATGTACAAAAAAAAGTAGGAGACGTACAGAAAGAAATGAAGAATCTACAAGCAGAAGTTACCAGACTAAAACATCAAGTATCAACCGAGAGGGCATTCGCCTCAGGACAAAACATCAAACCTCCAACGTATGACGGTCAAACATCGTGGACAATGTACAGAAGGCAATTTGAAGCCGCTGCTGTTGCCAACGGTTGGAATAATGAAGAAATGGCTACATCACTAGTGGTAGCGCTTCGTGGATCTGCCCTGGAACTACTGCGGACAATTCCCATCAGCCAACAAGGGAAATGTGACATACTTGCAGCTGCCCTGGAGAGACGATTTGGAGACCAACATAGAAGACAACTGTATCAGGCACAAGTTAAGTCCCGAGATCAGAAGCCTGGTGAAAACCTGCAAGAGTTTGAGGCAGACGTCAGACGTCTCGTTCATTAGGCCTATCCGGGAGCAACAGAAGAATTTCAAGAGGAACTTGTTGCCGAATATTTCGTGGACGGTGTCAGAGATCCAGAAACTCAGAAGATGTTACGTCTAGCCAAATTTGATAGCAGCCGTGAAGTTTTGGGTAGAGCTCTGGAAATCGAGGCGGCCTGTAACATCTCTAAGCCAGCAATCAGGGAAGTATCCATCAAGGAAGAAAATTTGGCGAACAATTGTAAACTAACTGAAATGGGCGGTATTTTGAAGAAATTAACCGAAGTTCTTCAGGCCACGGGGAGATTCAGGGAGTCACTAGAAGTTAGGCTATACAACCGTAATCAGTGTTATAGATGTGGCAAGACTGGACACTTCAAAAGGGCCTGTCGAGTACAAAGATTCCAGGAGCCAATAGAAGATAGGCCACATAGCCGACTGGACATTTCAGAAGGGACTGTCGAGTACGGATATTCCGGGAGCCAACAGAAGTTAGACCATGTAATCAAAAGGCTATAAATCAGTGCTATAGATGCGGCAGGACTGGGCATTTCAAAAGGGACTGTCAAGTACAAAGATTCCGGGAGCCACTAGAAGATAGGCCACGTAACCGAAATGTTTCAAATCAGTGCTATATATGTGGCAACATTGGGCATTTTAAGAGAGACTGTCGAGGACAACTACGACCTACAGCTCCATCCAGAGACAACAGCAGTTCAAAGCCAAGTCAGGAAGAGTTGACACAATATAACTTTAAGGCTAAGGACAGGGAAGGAAGATGGCATAGTAATACAGATGCTTTATCCAGAAGGTCATGTGAGGATAATTATAAACATCGCCAAAGAATTGACGAACGAGAAGGAATCACTCCCATTAGGCGAATCAAGTTTAAGGTTGATCAGCAGTGGACCACAGAGCAACTGAAGAAGGATCAGCTTGAGGATAATGAAATAGCACTGCTACTAAAAGCTAAGGAAGAACGTTAACCAAGACCAAGCTGGAGAGATATTTCAACTAAGGGATCTACTTTTAAATCTCTGTGGGCTCAGTGGGACTCCCTGGTAGTTGAAAATGGACTCCTTAAATGAGCCTGGGAAAGCGCCGATGGTAAAGTAGTGAAGACGCAGTTAGTGGTACCAAGGAAGAGGGTATCGGAAGTTCTGGACGAAGTACATAATAGAAAGTTTGGTGCTCATCTCGGAGTTAACGGAATGATTGACAAGATCCGCGACAGATTTTACTGGGTCAACTACTGCCAGGATGTGAGATCATGGTGCCGACAGTGTTCAATCTGTGCCTCAAGTCAAGGATCCCAGACTAGATCCAGTGGGAAGATGAAACAGAATGATGTGGGACTACCGTTTGAACGTCTCGCCAGTGACCGAACGAAGGCTCGATATGATCTCCAAGCTAACTCTAGGGGATTTCGGATGAACGATAAAGTCTGGTTATATAACCCGCAAAGGAAGACAGGAAGATCTCCCAAGCTAACACCAGTATGGGAAGGACACTATACGGTCATCAAAAGAATTAATGACGTTGTGTATAGAATTCAGCGTAGCCCCAGAAGCAAACTGAAAGTTGTCCACCTCGACAGGTTGAAAGCATATCACGGACATGAAGTAACCATCCGAACGTTTTTGTGCTACCCTATAAAACTAGCCGCCGCCGTGCCGCTCGCTTCCCTGTCTGTATGACTCATCGCCCGACCGGTCGCGAAGTTTCAGGATCGCTGGAATTGTCTCGATGGCCTCGTCGAGATCATATAGAGTGGCCTCGGAATACTTCCCGAATATTCGTGATAGATTTGAGATTATATATAAGCAGACCTAAGGCGAAGTTAGTTCAGTTCAGTTCAGTTAATCATTGAGTGTTGAATAGATATTAGTTGTAAAGTTATAAGAGGGTGTTAAATTGTATACAGTGGTAGTGAATAAAGAGAGTATTAGTTGAAAATAGCAAAGTTGTAATTCTGTTAAGAGCCCACGGGAAAAACGTAACAATATCAAATTAATAATTAAAAATTCTTTTTCCCCTTTTAAAAATATCTTTTAATGTTTTCATAGAAAATAAGATATTTAATAATTAAACATGCTATTAAACATTTAAAAAATTAAGCCAAAACTTTGAAAAAAAAAATGCAAAGAATTTGAATAGTATTAAATTTTTTATAACAAAATCTACTAACTGATAAAATTTTTCACAATACATATTTGGCAAATTAAAACTTTCAACTTTCTCATATAAACTTTCGCTTAAGAAACAAAGAACATTTAAATTTTGTTAATAAATTTTCATATTCATAATTTTTTTTAGTACAATTCCTCCTTACATTCTCAGTAATTTTTATTAATAGGCCTCAAACAAATAAAAATCCCGTCATTTTGACTATTTAGACGAAAATAATAATTACTGATAAACATCAATAAACCAATAATAATATGTTTATTAAATTTAACTTGAAATAATGAAACCCTTAACTTTTATTATTGAAACGAAAATTTTCATATTTATAAAAATTTGGCCCATCAGATTTTTAAAAAATTAAAAAAAAAATACAAATAAGATAGAATTATCCAACAATCTTGTTTTCAAATTATTTTTAAGAAAAAGAAAAATAACATTTTCTAATTATATTCGAATATTAATATTTTTGCTATTCAATAATTTTAATTATATAATAGAATTTAAATAAAATATCTTTCAATAAATTTAATAAATGTATAAATTTCATTTATATGAAAAATTTATATTATATTGTTTATCTTACGATATAATATAAATCTTTCATATAAATGAAATGTATACATTTATTAAACTTATTGAAATATATTTT